>JAHDVE020008643.1:0-18185 GCA_022606495.2 Halesus radiatus | reverse complement strand
CCGTACGAAATTGAGTCCATCATTTTGAATAACCCTGTGTATGTAGGACCTTCGTGGCAGAGTGGTACAGATCGACATAGTTGTCTTTGCAGTTAGTAGGTAATTCCTAAATTAATTCCTTTAGTCGCCTATAGAGACAAGTAATGTCAAACAGGAAAACTCCTTTGTTCAAAATTGAAATGTTTTGCAATGCTTGAAATGGCTTTAGTCGTGTTTTGTCACCAGATCTGAATAGCCAGATTATTCCCACCACTCTTCTCGCTCCTCTCCTTAGGTTCCCCAATTCTTTCACCTTAACAAAAACCCTCAAATCGGGGATGCCAAGTTTGCGCACGAGGAACTATTGCAATCCCATTTAGGTATTGTTGAGGCTCTAATAAGCGAAGGGGAGACATGAAGGGAAACAGGAAGGTTTGGATGTGTATGGCTGTTTAGACCTGATCTCTAAAAATAGATGAAGCCAGTTCAACCAAAGCAATGCATCAATTCTGAACAGTGGCGGTTCGCGGCCCTCATTGGGGTTCAAACGAAGATAAAAGTGAGAAAACAATTTCCCCATCTATATGAACAAATTATCAATTGGTTTTTCCATATTGTATATATTTTTCCACGTATTATGTAACATATTATACGTCTATACATTTTTTTGATTATACTAAGTTTATCTTTTCTCATATGTAATATGAACTAAGCTTGTCAATTTGACTGTCCTAAAACGGGAGCTTCCCAGTTGGACAGTCAAACTGTTCTTACTGTAAAATATTTTTTCTGGATCAAACAAATAATTAAATTTAAAAACTTACCATCGCCAGAAGGAACGCATTCCTTTTCGTTTACGTCAGCCACTTTATTGGCCGAGATAACATTGAAGAATAGGCCAATGACCAATATTGACGCAATTGGCTTCATTTTGGATTGCTATTTCTGAAAATAAAATAAACATTTTCTTATGTTTTCCAACGCATTTGACGATAGCTGTTCAAGAAATTTCCAATATCCATAAAACTAAACTAAAAACATCTGAACATTACGCCTAGCAGTGGTTTGAACCACCGACACATTTTACATCTTCGATTTTCGGTCTTTCAACAGTCATCAGGAGGCATAAGTGAATCAAAATTTGATCAAAATCTGACGGGAACCGTTCGAATGTCAAAATGGCTCCGATTGCCGATGTGATAACTATTCAAAATGTGATGGGGTATCCACCAGGTCTTAGAAGCAGTAGAATTTCCTGCACGAAACACCTTTTTCAGACAGGGCAAAGGTCAATTTTAGGGTTAATTTATTTTTTGTCAATTTCATCAAATAAATCCTGGGATATGGTATCAGAATATGAATACCGCATTGCCATCCACACAGCATCACCAAAGGTGAGATAGGCCTTGTGGGAAACTATTTCTCTCAGGACCTCCTCTGTGGAATTATTGTAAAAAGTAAAAAAAATAAAAAATATAATAAAAAAATTATAATTTAAAAAAATATTTTTTTAAATAATTCTGATCAAAACGCAAGAGTCCCAACTTCCCGAGGACCCTGCGACTTGGGAAAATATTGTTAGGATAAAGGGAGTGTGAGTGTGTATTGGAAGGAGATGGGAGGAAGGTTAAAGTATCTAACTGTTCAGATATGTTCTCTAAACACGGCTAAAGCCATTTCAATCAGCATTTTTGTTCTGATTGATGGTCTTTCAGCAGGGCGATACTGTGAGTGTCTAATACTTCGAAGGGCCAAAATCCATATTTTGAATATTATTGGAAGACATTTTATTTCTTTATGTAAACATTAAACAAAATAATTAAAGAATAGTTATTGAAATAAATTGCTAATCTCATTAGGGTCAAAAGTTATCTAACTAATTACTCACAACTTGATAAAGTCAACAGCATAAAATTAGTGTCCAGAAACGTTGACCTTCGGCATACAACAGGGCACGGTGCTTGGACCGGTATTATTTTTATTTAATGTAATGTATTATTTAATCTATTTATATTATTGCGATTTCTTTCTTTTCGTTCACAATAAACTATTTTATAAAATTCCTAAAATTTTAATGAAAACATTCAAATTTAGTTAACAGTTTTTTTTAATTTTTTTAATTTGTTACTTATCCGATTCTCGGTTTTCCGGCTATCGGGAAGGATATTGCATAATTTAACATGTACTACCCCGTGTCCTTACTTTACTTAATTTATTGAAAGAGTCCCGGTTACTGTCAACCGTCTGGAGACAGTATGACTATAGCATCAACAATTGGCTATGCTGTGAGGCAAAGGGTTGCGGGAGAGGAAGGTGTGGTAGTGCCTTTCTATTCAGCTCTGGTACACACAGCTAAAGCTTTATTTAGATTCTAATTTATTTATTTTTTACTGTTACTCCACAGAGGAGGCTCTCAGGGAAATAATTTCTCTCAAAGCCTATATCATATTTGGGGATGCTGTGTGGAGGGTCTTTTAGAGGATAGGAAGGAGTGAACTCAGGTCTTGAAGAGACCGATGTTTAGGAAGGAGGAAACATGGATCATTCCAGCTGTTGAAAACAAGAACGAGTCGTAGAAGCAATCCGTTCTCATGTGACAAATATTGGGCGCGCGTTTGGCATATTTCCCGAATATGCACAGGTGCCGAAGGGATCAATGACGCTAGTTTTTCAGATCATCTTCCATTCAAATACGGGTATAGTAAGGACAGCATTCCCACCTGACGTCTGTGCTCCAAATATTGCAGTCCGTTTTTTAAGATAGGCGAATCTATCACACGGGCCGACCGTTTCTTGAATGGTCTTTCAACAGGGCGATACCTGCTGAGAGTTTCTTCAACTCTGCACATATGCCTCTTTCACATATTTTACTCGCTAGTGTGTTCATGGATAATTTATTAAGTTGTCTTGTGTAATATTCATGCACTTGTTTTAGTAATTGCGAAAACTTCGTATTACTTATTTGTTAATATACATTAATTTATTACATTAGCAGTCCACGATGAAGTACTGAAACCATCCCTTATGTACGACAGTGAGACATGGAACTAGCAGAGGAAGGATCAAACTAAACCGAATGATGTAGAAATTTATTTATTTATTTGTAGGTAACAGCTTTTAATACAGATTTATATAGATAGGAAGTTTAACAAGAGGTAAGTCAACAAAGTTTCTTCTGCTGACAGTGGTTAAGTACATATGTTTTGTTATAAAAAAAACTAAATTATAAGGAATGGGGGGAGGAAGACGAAGATAGGATCGGGACAGGAGATGCTCTCGACACAATTTATACTCGTGCATCAATTTGTGGTCGTACGTATTGTTTCGGTTCGATATTTTGAAAGGGTATTGTGAAGAATGCAGATATTGTGAAATTGTACGTTATATTGCGCACAAATACGGGGAATTGGAAAATTTATCCTAAGATTGCGGGCAAATAAGAAGTGAGATATCTGAGGCGTATGAAAAATTGGAGATCCGGAAAGAACGCAAAGCTGATGTAAGCGTAATGGTTAAGTTTAAGAAAGGGACGCTTAGATGGTGTTGGTATGTAGAGCGGATGAATGACGAAAGGAGTGTAATAAGAATATATGACGATAAAGTTAATTGCAGCAGAAATCGGGGACACCCGAGGAAGATACGACATAATAAAATGGATCAAATACTCGAGTCGGGTCATGTCAAGAGTCATTGATGACATATTATTTTATTTTTGCTTATTTGGGTAAATTTACTTGTTTACGTAAAAATAAGATAGAATATATGGGTGATTCAAATTTGACCATTGCAGATTTCTATTAGTATGTATAAGTGAATCTACTGATTAAAAAAAAAATCTAAATAAATTTTGAAGAAAATACACAATAAAAAGAATTATAAATATGAAAGTTACGTAACAATTTGTTTAAATGGGGTGAGGAAAGGAAGGGGTTGGGGGAATCGATCTAGTTGTATTTGTGTGATTTTATATGCATACATAGTTTTTTTTATGTGACACCTCACAAGAGTGCCCCTGAGTGGACAGAGCACGTACATGAGAATTATATGTTAACCTTGTGAAGCGGGTTAAAGATGGGCTGTAGGAGGGGATTTGTTGAAGCGGGCTTTGAAGAGGCCCTGATTAAATATTGAAGGAAAGACAGATGCCGGTGGCTCACACCGCATACTAGCCGATTTATACAAAAACGAGTCGGCGAAACGACCCGTTCTCATGAAGCCGATATCAACCGTGAACGGATGTTCCGTTCGTGTCCGTCGAGTAGGCTCCATATGGAAATACGTAATAACAAAATTAATAGAATGGTGGTAATATGATTGAATGGTACTTTTTTTTACAATAACTCCACACAGGAAGCCATGAGGAAAATAATTTCCCTCTAGGCCTATATCATTTATCTTTTGTACAAAATTATTCATGCATCGATTGATACACCAAACATTTTATCACAAATCAACACTAATACACCAACCAGAAAATCAACAAGGAGGATAAAAGACATTTTTTAATATTAAAACCTATCACACAAATACGGGATATTTGTCTCCTTTACCGCGGATATTAAGAAATTACAATACTATACACTGCTCTAATAATGAAACGGCCATTTTTAATGACACAATTAATCAATTAAAAACAAAGTTTTACCATTAATATCAAACTGATAATGTGATGATGCCCTTTATTAAGTACCAAATCAGTGTACCGTCAGCACAGGTGACAATAAAGAGTTAGTTTATACACCCACTTGTAATATGTTTTTGACCTGTCACTTGTTTGTCATTTGCTTTAGTATCATTTTTGCCAGATGATAATTGTTGTTTATTATAATTATTTTTTTGGGAATGCTGTGTCTTGTGAGGATAGGAAGGAGTGAAACTGTGTCTTGCAGAGACCCACGTTGTAGGAGGAAGGAAACACAGAGGCCGGCAGATCATTCCACTGGTGAGAACGAGTTTGGCGTGTTTCCCGACTATGTACAGGTGCCGACGGGATCAATGACGCTTGTTCCTCAGAGTATCTTCCATTAAAAAGAGTATCTGAGGTGATAATGACTGGAAAGTTCGCCGGTAAGACTTTATGGAGTGTGGTCCAGAAATAAAAAAAATGTCAAATTGTGAGCAGTACGTGATTCCCGAGGGTTAAATGAATGTTGCTTGGAATTGATGTGGGATTTTTTAATTTTTTTTTTTATATGAATACCGCACAAGAGTCCCAACTGCTCCCAACCGTCTGGAGCCAGTGAGACTACGGCATCCCCAATTAGGGAATGTAGTGAGGCTGAAGGCATCGGTGAGGGGAAAGAGAAGGGGAAGATGAAGGTGGGGAATTACCTGGCTATTCAGATCTGGTCACCAAACGTGGCTAAAAGCCATTTCAAGCAACGTTTCAATTATGAATGGTGGTCTTTCACCAGGGCGATACTAAGAGTACCTTCCACTCTGGAACGTGCGCAAATATAACATATATTATTTTTAAATTAATTAATTGTGAAACAGCACAAATTAATTAAATGAAAAAAGTGGAAGGCTAAGAATTTGATCAGATCTGCTTAGTCTATTGGAAACTCATAGTTGGATCCGTGTGTGAATGAAGCGAGGAGTGTGTGCCGAGATATAGTCTGATGAATATATTAAATAATGCAGTTAAACTGCAATTTTTAATTTCTTGTCATTTTTAAATATTTGATTAATTTTTTTTTTAATTTCGTAAAACCCGAGAATTTGCTGGTCATTATAAGTTCCATGAAAGGTCAATGACCCTAGACTAAACTAATTAAGAATAATTTAAATTAGGAAACTTACCCAAAGCGAAATAACATACGGTTGTGGCGGAACAATTAACACAACTAACACGCAGCTAAAGAAAACTTAAGAACAATTTATACACAGCACATGTTCTCAGAAACAAATAAAAAAATTAATCAGTAAATATTGATATAATATGGAAATACGAGTAGAAAAGCAAACAGCAGCCAATAAAAATATTTATTTAATTTAATTAAGAAATTTTTTAAACACTCAACTCTTGCAAATACTCTAAAATGACGATGCCTCTCGCTCCTGACATTTGATGACGCATGCTGCACTAGCGCCCTCTAGCGGCTCGAGTTGCACGAATTAATTTTATTCACACGTTTTAATAGATTTTGTGTTAATCATAAAATGCACAAATAAAATTCAAGAAATAAATATTAGAATACCTACATATGATTTTACTCCGGTTTTGCTCTTATGAAAAAAAAATAGGCAATTAGGTTTGTACTAACAGTTATAAGCCTCGCCCCTCGCCAGTCGCAAAGATGTATGAATGAGAATGAAGCAAGGAGTGTGTGCCGATGCAGAGTTGTCTGTCAGTCCGTCCTCTCTGCCTACCTATTTGGAGAAACGGCGTGACGGCTAGCTAGTTAAGTACCTACGTCAATTTGTGCGTATTTTTTTACGAAACGAAACAGAAAATTCTCGGAAACTTAAAAAAAATAGTCTCGGACGAATTTAAATCTTGGGAAAAACCCGCTATGGAAATTCCACAAAACAGCGAGGTCAATGTTCTTCAACCGGTTAATCGCGATACGAAATTTGCTCAATCCCAATAAGGAACACCATTGAAAAATATTATGACTTAAAAAATATATATGTATATATATATTAATATAGATCAGCAAACGCCGATTTTGAAAACATATATTTTATTATTTACTTACTATAATTTACAAAATATTATTTAAAAGTGAATAAATAATCATCTCATCAAAACATCTTGTTATTTTGGTTCCATTGCATCTGGAGCATCTGACGTAACGTGTGTATTCTGTTTTTGGGTTACCATAGAAATTTTTATTTTTCTATTATGTTTTATATTTTAAATATGTATTTTTTCGAAATTTAATCGTAATTTGGATGACTTTAAGCTCTTTAATTGTTTTTCAATATAAACAAAAAAAAAACTATTATTAATGATATAACATAGAGTATTCATGAGCAAATCAATTATCAAAACGTATATAATCATAATGTTAATGTTCAATACTATTATTATACTTCTAGGTAAAGTTTATAAAAAGGTACATAATGTTATTACTTATGTTTAGACATGGTTTAATATGAATAGAATATAGAAATATGTGCGGTGAAGCTCATCCTTGTTTTGACAATTGATATTCTAACCTAAAAACTGATCAAAACCGACCGGCCATAGATTTGGAGCGTTTTAGCCGACTTTTAAAAATGGAAACTTTGAAAATATGAAACTGACTTTAGAAAAATAAAAACGAAATTTACTGGTATTTAAGTTTGAGTGTCATTACTTGGAATAACAAGGTTCCATCTGAGACGGCAATGGTTAATGTCAAATGAGCCTTAGAGATGCTCTCTCTAGAGCACATTATCGCATGACATTGCTCTGTCAGTTGGAACCTTGTTATTCCAAGGGGTCTCATTGATAAAATAAACTAAAGAAATTGGGCTGGAGTTCCTCATTATGACGATATTCGAATTCAGGAAAGAAAAATATATATATATTTTTTTTAATTTATTTTGCTAAATTCGTTTGTTTAAAGTAAATAACTTGTTTTTGTAGTAGGTACCTATAGTTAAATTTTTATTTTATTTATTTATTTTTTTTATTTTATTATATTATATACGCCCTATATGGGCTTTTACATATTTAGTTTATAATATTCACACAGGTGCAAAACACATTTCAGTAACTGCACCAAAAACTAATAATGCACAGTAACAGAAAAAATAAAAAAATAACGGGTCCAATATCCACCAAGTCAATACTGACATTGATAACAAATAAGTAAATAATGTTAAAAGTTGTAGTTAACAATAATTTATAAACCAGGCAGAAACAAATCACTCATCCTCCTTTTGAAATTTGCCAAGTTTAGATTATTGTCAAATACATCCACATCATTTAAGTATTTGTTACCAAGACTGTGTAAGCGTTGAATTGGTGAATTCAAACTATAGTTAGAACGGGATAAAGATATGTAGAAAGTTAATGTCTGTCTTGTAGTTCGATTGGGTATGTACAAGTTTATTAAATGCAGGAGTTCAGAACAATTTAATTTACAGTTTAACAATTTTAGTAAAAAGGTTAGGTCGTTAATTTTCCGTCTGTTTTCTAATGTTGGAATATTTAAAATATTCATTAACGATGGGTAATTTATGTGCTCTAAAGGTATGTTTACTTTAAAATTTATGAAACGCAAAAATTTTCTTTGAATTCTTTCAATATTGTGAATATGTATTTTGTAAAAAGGCGACCACACTATGGAATTATGTTCAATTAAACTTCTAACTAGGGCTATGTACAATAATTTTATTACTTGTAACGATTGAAATTTTTTTATTGTTCTTAATATAAATCCTAAAGTTTTCATACCTTTATTTACAATTTGTTGAATGTGAGCAGTGAAATTTAGTTTCTCATCCATTATAATTCCGAGATCTCTCATTTCTGTAACTCTTTGTAAATTAATTTGATTTACTGAATAGTCAAAAAAGAGAGACGTTTTCTTTCTGGAAAAGGTTAAAGTTTTACATTTTTCAACATTTAGATATAAATTGTTTTGTGAGCACCAGTTATTTAGCATGTCAATATTAAACTGAAGAATTTGACAGTGGTTTGAATCAGTTATTTCTCTATATAATTTAATATCGTCGGCGAATAGCAAAACTTTGACACCTTTAAAGCCGTTGACTATGTCGTTTATAAAGACAAGAAATAAAACCGGACCAAGGTGACTACCTTGCGGTACGCCACTAGTAGCGGAACACGATTTGGATATAAAAGATTTTATTTTAACAAACAAGGTTCTATCTGATAAGAAACTACTTAACCACTTTAAAATATTTCCTCCAATTCCCAGGGCATGAAGTTTCCGGATCAGTACTTTGTGAGATACTTTATCAAAAGCCTTCGAAAAATCAGTGTATATACAGTCAACTTGTTTATTTTTTGCAAATGCCTCCAAAATATAGTTTTGAAAAAGTAATAAATTTGTTGTAGTTGATCTACCTTTGATGAAGCCATGTTGTTGGTCATTTATTACTTCTATTAGTGTGGGATATATTTCATCCAGAACCAGAGATTCAAAGATTTTGGGTAATACAGATTGTATGCATATTGGCCGATAGTTTGAAATGTCAGTCTCGTCACCTTTTTTAAATATAGGGATAATAAAGCTGGATTTCCAGTAGATGGGAAAATATCCAGACGATAGGAGATGGTTAAATAGGATGCTCAGTGGCTTAGACAATACAGAGGAGCATTTTTTTAGGAAAATTAGCGGAATGGTGTCCGGGCCTGCAGATTTGTTTATATCTAAGGAACATAATTTCCTTTTAACAGATTCTTCCGTGATGAAGCAATTGGTTAAATGTGTGGTTTTTTTAAAAGTGTATGAGGGTATATTTTCTTCTGGTGTTTCATCATCATATACATTTTTGAAGAAATCTGAGAAAAGATTTGCAATATCTATATGCAGTTGGCGTATTTATCATCCATATGCATTTCTGGTGGATAGTCAGTACTGTCATTGTTTATTTTTTTTAAGAAAATTCCAGAGATTGTTTGATTTTAAAGCTGTGTTCTCGATATAATTAATATGTGATTTGTAACAGATTTTAGAGAGTTCTTTGCATTTTTTTCTAGATTCACTGAAATTTGAATAGTCAATTTTTGAGTGAGTTTCTTTGAATTTTTTGTGAATTTTTTTTTTTGTTGTAATGTGGCTATTAAATTTGATGAAAACCAAGTTGGATATTTATGGTTTTTAGGAATATATAGTAGTACATATGAGTTGATGGTGCTAGAAATTATTGAATATAAGTTTTCTAAAGACTTGTCAGTGTTCATGTCTGACAAAAAAGACCAGTTGACGTGAGAAAGATGGTAATTTATAGAATCAAAATCTGCTTTTTTATAGTTTAGAGTTTCTTCGACGGGTTTTGATTTGACATAACATACATTTAAATTAATATGAAGAGGGGGTGATGATTATCAACCGGTAAGATTGGATCATTACATTTTTCAATTTGCAAGTTAGAATAGTTAGATATAGCTAGATCTAGTAGACGATCGTTTGTGTTATATATAAAGTTATGTTGGAAAAGATTTTAAAAATTTGTCATATCTAAAATCTCACGTGCACGATCATTTTCACTTTCATTTACAATGAAACCACTATCACTAGAATTCCATTTTAGGTTAGGGAGGTTGTAATCCCCGAGAATAATAATTTTAGAGTTGGGGTATTTATAGAGTAAATGTTCTACATCTTCACTGTGACTTCGGTAGTTTTCGGCATCAGAGAGTGGTGGTATGTACAAGGTTGCGAGTATTATTTTTTCTACAGTGGTATCAATTTGTATGAATAGTTGTTCCAGTGTGTTGTTTTTAGTTTCGAGTTTTCTTGATGTTAGTTTCTTCTTTATTGCAATTAGTACTCCGCCGCCCCTTGTTTTAGAGCTGGATTTAGAGTTTCTGTCACGACGAAAGATTTTGTAGTTTTTTAATCCGAGTTCTGTTGATTTTATTTCCGAGTCGAGCCAGGTTTCTGTAAGCACATATACGTCATAATGATGTGAATATATGATAGATCGTAGTTCATCTAATTTTGTACGAAGTCCCCGAGCGTTCTGGTAGTATATCTTGAGTTTGCATCGTGTTTTGGTGGAATTTGCACAATTTTAGGATTTCCGTTTATATATTTTATAGTAATATCGTTTTCGCCATTTGACTTCCGGTTTTCCAGTTCTTTTCTTAAGTTTTTCAGATGTTTTTGTTGAAAAAGCGTAGCATCGGGGTACATCCTAGTGTTGTTTTTTAGCAGATGACGTTTACTTAGTAGTGTTCTGGATGATGTGGGATTGGTGAATTCTATTTTGAGCGACCTGGCTTTTCCATCATTTAGTTTCCCAATTCGGTAAACGCGTAACATATCATGACTTGCGGTATTGTCTAGGGCAGAGATTACAGCAGTGACAATATTTTTGTCATCGATTAGTTTGTTTGCTGCAGTTTGTTCAATGCTTTCGGGTATATTACACAGGATGATATTTTTAGCTCTTTCACTGCGTTCATTGATTTCAGAAATTGCCTCACAAATGTCAAGGTTATTTTGCGGGGCTGGGATATTTATTCCGATTTCTTTATAAGCCCGTAATTCTCCCTCTAGACTTGCTGTTTTAGTAGACACAGCTTGTGCCATTCTACCAATGGCTATTAGGAAATGACTTATCCTATTCTTATTAGCACTTTTCAAGAAGTCCTCCATTGATATGCCTGGTGTAACTCTAAGTGACCAACTTAGGTATAAAATATGCTCCGAGGAACTAGAGTCATTAATCCCTTTGGCAACAAAGCACAATCGGGAAACATCTGTACACGGTTGACAATTATTGTCACGTGAGAACGGGATGCTTCTACGACTCGTTCTCGTGTTTCTCAGCTCGGCCTCTGTGTTTCCTCCCTCTTACTACATGGTCCACTGTCATCCCAAAAGAAAACAGAGACTCACGAATGGAATTATTGATAAAAACGATTGCCTTGAAAATCAACTCAAAATATTTATTTATATTTTTATATGTGATCCCACACAAGAGTCCCAAATGCTCCCAAACGTCTAGATCCAGTAATACTATGGCATCCCTAATTGCGATATGTTGTGAGGCTAAAGGTATTGAGGATAGAACAGATATGGGAGGAAGAACTTAGGGAAGTACCTGGCTATTCAAATCTGGTCACCAAACACGGTTGAAGCAACTTCAAGCAATGTTTTGATTCTGAACGGTGCTTTTTCACTAGGGCGATACTGACAGTATCTACCACTCTGTAACGTGCCGCAAATGTATTACATTGAACCATTAAGAAGAAAAAGTGATATTTAAAATAAATCTGGTATGTTTTTTAATACTAGGCCTCGACATGTAAATATAATTGAATTTCTGATAAATTTTTTTTTTTAGATATTTTCGAGTTTTTAGGTATTATCGATTTTTTATGTATTTTCAATATTTTTAATATTTTCGTCATTTTAGATATTTTCGGTATTTTCTGAATTTTCGGTATTTTCGATATTTTCGGTATTTTATGAATTTTCGGTATTTTCGATATTTTCGGTATTTTCGAAATGATGTAAATTTTTCGAGAAGCAATGGAAAATTAAATATATCTCTGGCACACGGACACGTCCAGAAAACACAAATAGTTTTTCTTTTCAGTGGATATACATTTTATGAAACTTCAGAGATTTAAAAAAAAAATTCTTAGGGAAACCAAACATAACATAATATCGTTTCAAAGGAATTTGAGAGTCCGGAAAAACCAATTACACGTGATTAAATATTTAGAAATAAATGATTTTACAACGACTCTGGGGTTTTACGTTTACCCTCTTCGTGACTGAAATTATGGGAGAAGCCAATGAATGCTATCTTCTCGTTTTTATTGTGAAATAACATACACAACACAGGGTTGAATCAAGAAAAACAGAAATATTTAAAAAAATTATAATTCAGCACTTTACTTTATATTTTTTTATTGTATAATATTAATTACATTCAACGTGAACTTGTACCCGCTAAGCCACTGCAAGTAGATTGTCAGCAGGAGTTTAGTTCAACAATATTATATAATTCAACAATAAATAACAATCATCATACAAATGTAGGGCAATAATAAAACAATATAGGTGCATGCGTGTTATGATCAATGTACACGAGTTGGAAAAAATATGAAAACATTATAACAGTTTTGTTATAGAGATACTACACTTCAATTATATAATATCGATTTAAATAATACTACAAAAATATCAAGATATCAGTATTAAAAATGATAAAAAAAGTAATAAAAAAACAGTTACAGGAGAAACTAAAAACAACGGTTTATATTAACTGGTACCTACTTTAAAATCTCGAAACGCTTTTTTACATACTTAATAAATGCGTACATTACATTTGTAGTTTTCTTTAAAAAAATAATTACACTACAATTTTGAACTAACTGCTTTAAGAGGTGCAATATTCAACCGAAGATACAAGAATCCAAGTTATCAATCCAAATCCTTTTTTTTCCTTGCTATTTATTTTAACAGCAAAATTTTTTGGTATTTGTTTTTGCACTAACTCTACTCGGGAACGTGCCGTTAATTTGTGCAGACTCATTTTGATGAGCCGTGAGCGCACAACTCCTGGTAAACCGTACCACGGCTCAATTGAACTGTGACTCTTTTTGGCAATCCTGACCACAATCGGTGGTTGCTAAATCAATATGGGTTGCAATTCAATAGTCCAGGACAAAGGTTGTATTCATTGGTGTTCATAAATGTATCAATCATTTCGCCGCGCCGGTCGGGAAAATAGTGTCACATGATGGTACATTCTATAATTCAATTGCGTTATTGTTTGTTCCACTAAACGCACATGCGATGTGAAGCATTTTATTATTATCATTATCATCATCATCACTATCATCATCACTTTTATTATTATTATGGGTTTATCACAATGATCTTGATGATCGGGGCCTTTGGTTCTCACTTAACCGTTGCAAAAATCATAAGGCGGAAAAAACATATTTGCTCAATTTTTTGTAGTAATTGTATGATCGTACCATCCATAATGCACGTACATGTGATGACCGAATGATGACACACTAAAATATATGTAAATCCGTCAACGATAATCGTCGTTCAGAATAAAGTCCATATAGTGTCGGGGATTCCTCTTTTCTAAAAGATTAATTTTTTTGTTTTGTTATTTTCTGGCTTTCACCTATTAGGAGCGACCTTGGCCATGTTTAATCAGTTAGATTTTAATAGTACAGATTGTTCTTAAAATTAGTTACTTTTAAACAGAATATAATATGTGAATCTTTTCTAAATTAGGGTTCTCACCTTCTTTCCCGTAAAAATATTCTCCACACAGTATTCTCAAAGATATTAAAACCTCAGAGAAATCTTAGTTCCTCCGTGTGGAGAAGCGAGATGACAAAACTTGGTTGAAAGCCGGTTACGGAAGCAAGTTATGCATAAGGCAAATATGTTTTTGTTTTTTCTATAGTACTCCATTCAGTGTGCTTTTCCATCGTGCCGCCGCATACTGGGACCATCCCGGAAAATATCGAGTATGAATTCTACAATATTTTTCCTCAATACTAACTTTGATAGCAACGAATAAATCTACCACTGGGGGGGTGGAAATTGTATATTTCATCAAATTGCGACATAACCGGGGATACAGAACTGAATTTAATACTTAACCCTAATAGAGGATGTATATAGTTATTACTTAGTTTATAACTGCGTTGCTTGCTATACAATGTTATATACGACCACTTAAGAAATATTATTTATTTATCAACATATCTCATATGTTCGATAGTATTCTTAAGTTTTTCAATGATGACCCATCTTTAAATAAGGTCCTTTGTTCATATAAAATCATCGTATACGTGTCTAATTTCTACAAGGTAAAATTATGCCCACGACCGTGGGCTTGCAATTAATATTTGGCGCCATGAGCCATCATTAAAGCAGTAATTTTCTAAGGTTGACATTCGTCTTTAGAGATAAGAATAATTACCGTATTTACACGTGTATGCACTGCACAATACGTGAACGGCGCATTACAGTCTAGCATCTGGACGTTTTGTACCTACACCTATACACGGCAATCGACAATGGAGTGCAGACACCAACCCTGATGTATGGCAGGGAGGCATGGAATTGGCAGAGGAGGGATGAAAGTAAACTGAATGCCATAGAAATGAGATCTCTGAGACGAATGTGTGGTAAAACCATGTATGATCGTGTGAAAAATATTGAGATTCGTAAATAATGCAAGGCTGATGTAAGCGTAATGAGTAAGATTAAGAAAGGGACGCTTAGATGGTTCGGGCATGTAGAGCGAATGAACGAAGAGAGGAGTGTAAGAAGAATGTATGACGCGAATGTGAATGGAAGGAGAAGCCGGGGACACCCGAGGAAGACATGGCACGATGAAGTTAATCAAATACTTGAGTCGGGCCATGTCAGAAGTCGGAATAACAGAAGAGAATGTATGAGGCGTTGTATGAATGTGAATGAAGCAAGTAGTGTATGCCAAGATCGAGTTGTTTGGCGGTCCGTCCTCTCTGCCTACCCCTGTGGAGAAATGGCGTGATGGTTGGTTAGGTAGTTAGTTACCTATACGCTGGGAGTCGTATGAACTGGGTTTGAGCTCATGAACTGGGAGTTAGCTTTTAATATGTGCCGGCTCTTAAATGACCCGTCGTTCAATCGAGTCGTACGAAATTGTTGAGCCTGTACCGTGACTCCCGCTCTCAACAAAATGAGTAATAACCCATCGCTGGTGCGGAGGTATGTTAAAAAAAAGGAGGAGTAAACATGGATCTTGGGAGGAAACACGGAGGTCGTAAAATCGTTTTTTTTGGCGCTGCGTTATTAGACAATAACTCCCACAATGCACTGCGCTTGAGGCAGTACCGCTCGAAATAAATATATCTCAGTGTAAACTATACTGTCGCTACACGTACGAATCAGACTCTAAAATATTATTTATTTTTGTTAGTGCGATTGCGTGGGCTCTGGGCTCTCCAATAAACCCCGGGCCCGGGTATCTATACCCCTCTGGACCCACTGTCGACAGCCCTGCCCATACGTACTGTGCATTTATTACATGACCCGTCTGTAACGGTCAGTGGCGTGCTCAGAATTTTTAATAAGGTGGGCATTAGGAAAAACAGCGGAATAACAGATATAAAAATCCCGAGCAGGCCCGGGTACACCAGTTAGTCATTTTAAAAAATACAATGTGATTTCTATTTATTAGGGTATGGGGTAGGCAGTGCTTATGTGCCTACATGGACGTTGCGGATTGTCAACTGATACCACCCCTGATGTATGGCAGTGAGGCATGGAATTGTCAAAGGAAGGATGAAAGTTGACTGAATGCTGTACAAATGAGATCTCTGAGACGAATTTGTGGTAAAACCAAGTAATCCTAAGAATGGATGATGTAAGTGTAATGAGTAAGTTTAAGAAAGGGACGCTTAGATGGTTTGAGCATGTAGAACGAATGAACGAAGTGTTGGAAGAAGAAGCCGGAGAAGCCCAGGCAAGAAGACACGGCACGATGAAGGGAATCAAATAATTTAGTCGGCCCACGTCAGAAGTCGGAATAACAGAAGATAATGTATGAATGTGAATGAAGCAAGAAATGTATGCCAAGATCGAGGTGTTTAGCGGTCCGTCCTCTCTGCCTACCTCTGCGGGGAAACGAAAATAATTGAGAAATTCTCTAAACACAAGAATTTCTCAATTAGGGAGGTATTAATTAAAAAAAAATCTAAAACGATTACTTACATAAACAAAAAAAACATTTTTAATACTTACATACCTACTTTTATTACCATGTAAACAATGTTATTAACTATACATAATAAATAACTGTAAAAGCCTTGACGGCCTCCATGGTGGAGGGGTAAGGCTCTCGACTCCCGGTTCAAATCCCGGCGTGCGCATGAAAATTTTATTTGATTAATTTCTGCTGTTTCACAATTAATTAATTTAAAAATAATATATAGTGTATTTGCGCATGTTCCAGAGTGGAAGATACTCTCAGTATTGCCCTGGTTAAAGACCACCATCCAGAAATGAAACTTTGCTTGAAATGACTTTTAGCCGTGTTTGGTGACCAGATCTGAATAGCCAGGTATTTCCCCACCTTCCTCTTACCCTTCTCCACCCCCTCCCCAATATCTTCAGCCTCACAACATTCCTCCAGTTGGCGATGCCATTTTCTCACTGGCTCTAGACGGTTGGGAGCAGTTGGAACTCTTGTACGGTATTCATATAAAAAATAAAATAAAAAATATTTTTGAAACTTACGTACCTACTCTTATAACCATGTAAACAACGTTGTTAATTATATATAATAAATTATTGTAAAAAAAAAAATTAAAAAAAGACGGCGTGATGGTTAGTTAATCATGCACGGCACGCTCCTGGTGACGACTGTATGGGACTGTATGGCTAGCGATGCCGTGTAACGGACACCAACCGGTCCACACTGCAATAACATGTTCGCCAAAATCATGTGCGTCATTTGTTATCAAATATAGGTCATACAACAATCTAGGCCAAAAAAACCGGTCCACGTAAACCGGCCTTCTCCGTATTTTGGTAAGCCTCTTCATATAATATGGAATGAGTAGTAGCCAGAATGAATTCAAGGCTGAAGCGCAATGTTAAAGATTCAGAAAGGGACGCATAGGTCGTTTGGAAAGTTTTTAAAATTTTATTTTTACATTGACTCCAGAGAAAAAATAATTCTTATTTCGCTTTTGGGGATGCTGTGTGGGGGATCTTTTAAAGAAAGGTTGGAGAGGAAGTTTTGAGGAGGAAAAAGGTATGAGGGATGGGAATGAATCTGAGGGTCAGGGTGTACAGAAGTGATGGACGTATTAATCCATACGTCCTCCCACTTGTGGAAGGCGATTGGTCGAGAAAGATTAACCAGCCTCTCTCGATCCGGTAGAAGCCAACGCATTCGCCACGAAGACCTGAAAAAATCTCCCCTCATGAACCCAGTCACCCCTGCTAAGTCATCAAACGTAGCGAACCACCTGGGGTGAAATATAACATTGTTTTTGGTTATCCAATGAATGGTTACCGGGGCGATGGTGCCCATTCGCGCCTCTCAAATTGTAAAGGAGTTATCCATTCACGGCGCCCTCTTCGTCTCAGCGCCCTGGTACACCGTTCCAAGTGAACCTTTACTAAGTCCGACCCTGTAACCAGTTCTTACCATATGAGAGGCAGTATCGTTGCTCCCGTATTTTGACCTCAACTGGTTTCAGTTTAAAGCGCACTGTAACACCGGTCAGCGTGGCAATCGCACGTCGCCCAGTTAAAATATCTTTCGTGTAGTGTGTAAAACAAAGTAATTACAGTTTTAAAATGAAGGCTATATTTTTTTCCGCAGTTTTTATTGTCGCTTTTTATAAATGTGTTAATACTACTCCATTACCTCAGAGTACAGGTGAGCTTTTATTTTACGTTATGTTTTGTGCATTGAGACCGGTTTCAGGTAAGCAGCAAATTAATAAATGAAAAAAGACACAGTTTTTTGTGAATACAAACGCAAGAGTCCCAACTGCCGGAGCCTGTGGGACTATAGCATCTTTATTAATT
>JAHDVE020008642.1:0-11654 GCA_022606495.2 Halesus radiatus | reverse complement strand
CACAAATAAAACAACTTTCAATCAAGAGGTTGCAAAAATATACAGTACTCTCTCAGTAATCCACCACTCAATTATCCACTGCTATTTTTACTAGTTGAAAGCACAAAATCAAGTTCTATAATTCGCCGGTATTCGCATGTCAAATTCAGTAGTCTGCCGCATGCGTCGACCTGAGCGCCAAGCTTAATAATAAATAATTATTACATATATTCACCATGGAGTGGAAAACTCGTATATTTCAGCAAAGTATTTATGTAGAGTTCGTTTCAGCACTAATACGGAATGTCCAAATATGTCCACAACATTCCCAAAGCTATTACCAAAATTATCCAGTCAATTTACAAGTGTGTGAGCCCGAGAGTTTGTTTTAAAACTGTCGCAGAAAAGAGTAGCAATTTGTCTAGTATTTCTTGTCGGTAAATGAAATTTTATTTTGGCGAGAATTTCAGGGCTGTCAATACCATAATTAATAATTTTGTTTAATAGAAAAAGGTCTGAGACAATCCGCCTATCGTACAGCGTAATTAAATTTAACTGTTTCATCAGATTGATATTTTGAATTGGAATATTCAGCTTAAAATTAATAAATCTAAGGAATTTGAGAATTTATTCATGTTTTTTGAAAAAATTGTGCAAAAATAAGCCATACAATTTCGTAAATTTGAATGTGATAGGCCGGTTATGGAAATAAAACACAGTAAAAAATCGATTTACGCAGTTATACATTGTCCTAATTCGTATTATTATTTCGAAATTCTGAATCAAACATGCCGTCCACGCAGGTAATCGGTCTCAATTTTTCGATTAACAAATGAATACGTTGTATTTTTACGAATTTACTTTGGATATATGAATTTAAAGAGCTGGCTGCGAAAATTCGACGTACACGGAAATAATGCTGCATTGCATTTTTACGACTTTGAGTATCTTAATTTGAAGGGCTGGCTGCGGACCTTGCCTTTTCGGAGAATTTTTTTTTTTCCTCAAATTATGAACTACTTTTTCGAAATTTGGTTTTTGATGTCCCGTAGATTTCCAATTAATGGAGTTCTACTGTACAAAGAATGCATTGTATATGTTTATTTAAAGAGGTAAAGGGCACCTGAATCTTCCTTTTAAGCTCTTTAATAACCCCTCGCTGGTGCGGGCAGCAGTCTCCTTCACCGCTCTCTGCAAACAGACAATCAAACATTTTAACAAAATTGTCCAAGAAAGAATGATTTATTGGTAATAATTGTGTATCTGACGTGTGGCGCACAGGCGAACTGTAGAGGTCAGCTGATCCCGATCTGCGAAGAGAGCTGGAGGGGAGGGAGACACAACCTATGGTTCCCTTGAGAAGGGGAACGATACCGACAATTAACAACTTTTGAATTTGCACAAAAATCCCTCGTGCAAAACTTTCAAATATATGCAAAATCCTTTTGCAGAAATTTGCTCTGCGGGCCTTGTCCGTGGTTGATGCGAGGGTCTGGGTCCAGTGGGTGGTGGTAGTCTAGACAAATAGCCGTTTTTGCAGTCTATTTGTACCCCCAGCCAGGCGCTAACCCTAGTGCTCTGGTTGGGATTTCGGAACACAAAAGTTTATCCAACAATAGCTATCTCCCTCGCACCGCGTTGCCTCGCTCTTTCGTTTATTTTCTCATGCATAACTAGCGGTGACGGGACACTCCCCTTCACCTGCACAATAAGTTTGCTGAAAATAAAAATGACAATTGGCTAAGGGAGCCGGGCCGGTTACGAACAATTATTTTCCACTTGGTCCCGGCTCCGTACAAGTGCCGACAATTATATAAAAACATTATTCTGGAATAGACCAAGAGGCCCAGACGTCTGACACAAATTGTAATGTCTTTGCCTTTTGCATAATGACCCTTTTCATTCTCGGTGCGATTCGGTAGGGTGCCGAGGACAAATTTGTGACCGGCCTGCCTGATTCTATTTCCGTAATGACTGACTTGTTTTTTTTTGCAAAATGATGTTTTTGTAAATTGTAACATCTTACCAGATAACGTGTAAATATATTTATAAAAATTGTATATATCTATCATAAGTAGTTTCTCCAGAAAGGCTAGTTATCTTCAGAGAAATTATTTGTTGACATTGCCGAACGGATACGACGGCGGTCAACGGATACAATTTTTGCATATCCGATGGGTATTTTCAGCACACTAAAAGTTAAGGTTACACTTGATATTGGGATGGTGGAATAATAGGCAAGAGCATGTAATTAACGCAATGTATTATCTCGGATGTCATGTGATTATGAAGAAGGACTGGACAATCGTGCACTCTTTAAATTGCTACAGTTGTCTCGCCTTCATGCCATCTCTCTCATAAAAGACAGTCGCAAGCTCATTACAATTATCAAGACCTGGGACTTGTTTTTTTGCATAGCAACCGATACACCATTCCGAGACATTATCTAGTGCGGTAACCAGATAAAATAGTAGGTTAGGTTAGTTAAGAATGTTGAGATTTGGAAAGAATGCAAAGCTGATGTAAGTGTAATAAACAAGATTAAGAAAGGGACGCTTGTATGGTTTGGGTATGTAAAGCAGATAAACGAAGAAAGGAGTGTAAGAAGAATATATGACGCGGAAGTGAATGGTTGGAGATGCTTGAGGAAGACGTGGCTCGATTGAATGAATCAAATACTTGAGTCAGGCCATGGCAAGAGTCAGAACAATGGTTAGGTTTATTGAATCTTTGTTCTTTTTTGTCACTGTTCTGTTTGCTACGGAACCGTCTTGTATATATGATTACATTATCAAATGAATTAAAGAAAGACAATGACATAGTTATACGCGGGGTAATTACCTGCCAAGGTGTCGGCCAGAAGCAGGGCCGCCCCCGAACCCCCGTCCACGCAACTCTTGTCCACCAGATGGCGTGCCAGTTCACACAGGTTGCCAAACTTCAAGCCTGAAACACAGAAATGCCATACCGAGTCAGACGTGTATATTTATTTACTCATTTATACAATTTTTTTATAACATTACAGATTTTATTATTTAATTAATAATTTTTATTGTACCGTTTATGCAGTATATTTGCAATGCCAAGAACTCTGTAGATGGGTTATAGGACATAAAACAATAGATCGATTTTTTGATTCACAGTGTTTAGGAAGTACGTAGCTCTCTCGACAGATGAGTTCATAAAAAAATTTGTGCAGCTCGCTCGACAGTACAGGAGGTTGTGATGACGTCCTCGAGAGTGAGATTCTGGTACAAAAAAATTTATTTGAGCCGGAATCTCACTGTTAAAGAAAAAAATCAAATCAATCAATCATTAAAAAATAAGTAAAAATTATTAATAACCATCTACTACATAATCAAATAAATTAACTTAATTATCCAATTTTAGATCCGTTCACCTCCAACTCCCCCTCCCCTCAAACAATCCACAACCTTTCTTGACGTTCTGTTACCTTCTTTGTCTTTCGTGGTTTTCCCATCGTCTATATAATTATGTGTTTTTTTTTTTTTTTTTTTATTGTAATACACTTGAAGAGGGGAATACCTGGCATTAATTATCAGAGAGTTATTTCAATATAATATAATACAACAATAAATTACAATCATCATACAAATGTAGGGCAAAAATTATTATATTTAGGCGCATGCATCTTGTGCTGTACATAAGTTGAGAAAAAAAAAATTAAAGAGAAAAAATAATGGTAAAAGCATTATAGATTTGTTATTGAGATACTAGAGTCCAATTTTATAACACCGATTTAAATAATATTATAAAAATGTCAATATCATAAAAAATATCAAAATTATAAAAGTACCAATATTATAAAAGTATCAATATTATAAAAATATCAATAATATAAAAACATCAATACTTTTAAAAATATCAACATTATAAAAACATTCATATTACAAAAATATAACTATTGCGTAAATATCAGAAATATCAAAGCATATGTAAGTATTAAATAGATTAAGAAATAAAAATTTAAAAGATATATACATAAAACAGCAGTACAGGTTGGTTACAATGAGGATAGATTTAAATATAATAGTAACACCGTAACAGTAAGTACACCAGATATCTAGGAGCTATACAACCATGGAGACCGTCATATTTGTTACCATCAATACACAAGGTTACTTTCCAAAAGCCAACACTTTAACACCAGTGAGAATTTCATCATAGGACAATTGTTTTTAAATTCGTACGGTAATTTGTTAAATATAAATGGTACAATGTATTCAAGGGTTCGTTGACCATATTTTGAAATATTGGCACTATCATTCCTATATTTTGTGTGAAACGTGTATTGTGTACATGATCCACCACTGCCTTATACGGACTTTCAGATATATGTTGTAGTAGAATTTTATGCCACAAAAGACCACGAACAGGTAATACATTAATTGATTTGTACATGATGTATTGTATTTATTTATTTATTTGATTATACGCCCATCTGGGCTTTTACGTGGATTTTAGGACATAATATAAAGAGCTATCGAAAATTACAAGTACATAAAGATTCTAAACCATAAAGTAATGAACAATACTTTTCGAATGTTTAACAGTGACATAAAATAGAAAAGTAAAACAATATTATAACGCAAATAATTATCGCTACATTATCCAATCTACAATATTACATATTGTAGAATTCATCAAAGTGCTGATATAGATGACACTTTACTGTATAAATTTAGTCCGAAAATTATTGTATGTTTCTATTGTTATATTGTCATCTCTCTTTCCCCCATTTTTACCTCTATATATATATACACACGCACACGCACACGCCTGTTATTTAATTAGTAAATTTTAAGTTTTAACGATGATTCAGTCGAATCTAAACTAGTCGATGAATTTATACCACAATAAAAGTGGACGAACATTATAATATCGCAGTATGTATAAAGCCGCAGCAGAGTCCCAACTGTCCAGAGCGGGAAGGGAAGGAGATGGGGAAGAGGAAGGTCGGAAGGTGGCTGGATACTCAGGTCTGTTTGCCAAACACACCTAAAGCCATTTCAACCAATGTTTCAATTCTGAATTTGGTAATATTTCACCAGGGCGACACTAAGAGTATCTACCACTCTGGAACGAGGCTCAAAATTATTCTGTATTAATCAAGTGTGAAAAAACACTAGATAAACAATAAATAAAAAATAATTGAATAAATTTTATTTGCACCCACACCGATTTGAACCCCCCACCTCTGGATTCGTAGGCGAGGATCTTAACTGTTTGACCTCAGAAATATGTAGTCTGAAATGAAGAGATAAACCGGTAGCAGTGTGTTGTTGGTGCGTCTGTGTTCCCAAAGTAAGCTCAATTTGATCTTACGTGAAATTGTTAAATGATAATTTCACTGGCCAGTCCGGGACTTAAGAGTCAAAGGGTCTTGGCGACATTGACTCTCTTAAAAATCGGTATAGATTACACTTCTAGGGATTACCTGTTCAGTGGTACATATTTATAATATGTAGTTCAAGATAAACATTTATGTACAAACCCAATAATTTTTCCGCCCACTCCCGTATGAGCTGCGAAGCCGCTATGAGGAGGTCATTCTGCACTGCAGGAATCTCAACCGTCTGGAACAAGCAAAACAATTAAAATAGGTTTAAACACGGCACAAAACAGTTAGAATAGGTTTAAATAAGGCATTAAACTGTTAAGTTGGGTTTAAATGTGGTACAAGACTGTTAATACGGGTTTAAACATGTCACAAAACAGTTACACTACATTTAAACATGGCACAAAATGGTTAGGTTGGGTTCAAACATGGCACAAAACAGTTAGATTACGTTTAAACATGGCACAAAATGGTTAGGTTGGGTTTAAACATAGCACAAGACCGTCAACATAGGTTTAAACAGGCACAAACTAGTTAGAATAGGTTTAACCCTTTGAAAGACAAATTCTCAACTGACAAATTGCTAGAAACCGGAATGTTTGCCGCGATACCTCACCGTGCGCTAAAATAATGTTTTTGTATATAAATGGAACCATCTTAGCAGATAATGTTTGTGTATGTAATTATCATGAGTAGTTCCCATAGAAATATTTAAACGATGTATTATTCAATCATTGAAGAAAATAATATTAACATATCCCAGATGAAACACGAAACCGAAAAAACAACAGAAAATAAAGAGGTATCAGTTGCATGTGGGACAGCCGCATCTCATTTTATTTTCTGTTGTTTTTTTTTCAGTTTCGTGTTTCATCTAGGATACGAGGTGTGTTCAAAAGAAAAGATGAATTTTGAATTATTTCGAAAAGTATTTATTTATTCATCAATATCCATTTTCTCCCCTTCAAAGTAATCCCCCTCAGATATAATGCACTTATGCCAGTGCTTCTTCCAATCCTCGAAGCACTTCTGGAATGCGCTTTTCGGTATGGCCATCAGCTCGTTCTTCGATTCTGACTTTATCTCATCAATTGTGGCAAAACGCTTTCCTTTCATTGGTCTCTTCAATTTCGGGAATAGGAAAAAGTCGCAGGGAGCCAAATCTGGTGAATACAGTGGTTGAGGCATGATTACGGTGTTGTTTTTAGCCAAATAATCACGAAAAACCATTGATGTGTGAGCTGGTGCATTATCGTGATGCAAAATCCATGATTTGTTTTTCCACAATTCCGATCGTTTGAGCCATATTGCTTCACGCAAACGTTGCATAACTTCCTTGTAGTATTCCTTATTAACTGTACGACCTGTTGGCAAGAATTCATGATGCACCACGCCATTGTAATCGAAGAAAACAGTGAGCAAAACCTTCACATTTGATTGAACTTAGTGTGCTTTTTTCGGTCTTGGCTCTTCTGGCCGCTTCCATTGGGATGATTGGGCCTTGGTTTCGACGTCATAACCATATACCCACGTTTCATCACCAGTTATGACCCTTTTGAGCAAATCTGGATCGTCGTTGACGCCATTCAACAACTCCTGAGCGATACTAATGCGACGTTGCTTTTGCTCAAAATTTAGCAATTTCGGAACAAACTTTGCTGCCACACGTTTCATGCCCAAAACATCCGATAAAATTGCATGGCATGAGCCGATTGATATGCCAACATCCTCTGCAACTTCCCTAATAGTGATTCGACGATTTTACAAACCATTTTCTTCACTGTTTCGATGTTTTCTTCGTTTGTTGACGTGGTTGCAACTCCAGGACGCTCATGGTCATTAACATCTTCTCGACCTTCTGTAAAGCGCTTGTACCACTTATAAACACTTTTTTGAGACAAAGTAGACTCGCCGAATGCCACAGTCAACATTTTAAGTGCGTTGGGTACTTTATTCCATTTTTAATGCAAAATTTAATATATATTCTTAGATCCATTTTTCAAAAGTAAAAAAATCGAAGAACACACAAAAACGTGACTAACCTTTCCAGTTGTCAAAAACAAACCACTAATCCAAAATGGCTGATAATGCTAACATATGATAAACATATGTGTACCAACATAACAACAACAAAAAATCGATAATCGAATGTACACAGCCTGCGAAAATTCAAAATTCACCTTTTCTTTTGAACACACCTCGTATGTTAATATTATCTTCTTCAATGATTAAATATTACAATGAGGTTTATAAAACTTCATTAAGTTATTAAAAATAAATTGAAGTATTATTCATTTGCCAATCAAAAAACATTTTTTTTAGTATTGTATAAACATACTTTAAGGCTCAAAATTCTCTGAGACCCTGACCATTCCGAATCGGCGTCGCACCTCTCAGTCGGCTGACGTGAGGCAAGTTAAAGAAAGGGAATTGTCGATGCGGGTCTTGAAGACGCCCGGATTAAATGAGGGAAAAGAAAACGACTCTTTCTCATGCTGCCGACGTCAACTGTGAGCAGGTGATCCCCTCGTTACCATTCTTGAGTAGCAATTTGGGTGATATTTGCTAGTTATGCGAATATGCAACAAGGAACCTCACCTTTTGTCTTTCTCCGAGGTCGGGCAGTTGGGGAACTTCTAGCTTTATCCTCTTCCTCATTCCGGCATAACAATACCTACAAACATAAAAGACAAATATAATTAGATGTAATGTAAATGGTATTGCATTATGTTTGATTTGGTGTTACATATTAAGTTCTGAAAAAATTGTGTACGTTTTGTTTTGATCCAGACCGAAACTGTTTATTTGATTTAATGTCGTATGAGGCAGGTATGTGGTTATAAAGTTTAATGACATAGTAATTAAAGTGTCTTACAGCCGTTCTTCCCAACCCTACTGAGCAGCAACTGTTGAGATGAAATTTTGCTTCAACACTGTTCAAATGCACAAATTCGCTCTTTCACAGTATCGAATTTTGTGGATTAAGTTCCCCTCAGCAGAAGACTAGTTATAAAAAGTGTCAAAAGGGTGAACAAACATCACCGAAATGTCAAATGTAATTATTAGTTTACGATCTTTTTTATGCGATTCAAATATTGAATGACAAAGATTTATTTCCATTTTCGAATTTTAAAACATGTTTATTGTATATTTAATTTTACAGCACCCTTGAGGTGTTTTTTCACAAAAATGGCGCTATACAAATCATAGAATTATTATTATTATTAAATAAAACTGGAGAGAACCCAATTAATTTTACTAATTATAAGCCACGCTTTTACTTGTTTTTTCACTCATCGAGTGAAATTTTTAAACACACACATTTGTGAAGTATAAAATGTTAGTTTATGTATTAGTTTCTAAAACAAATGATATGTATTCGTAATAAATACAATATTAACTCATCTATGTTAGATTTTCCGAATAAGCAAACACATTGTGGATTGACATGATGTATTAAATAACAAGTAGAATCGAAACTAGTCGACAAATAAAATTAAAAAAAAGTGGATTAAAAACAAAGTGACTTGTTTAATACATCATCTATGTTAATTTCACATTGAAAGTTTTTACTTTGATGTCACTTTATTGTCTTAAAAGTGAGCTGCTACTATTTTACTGTGTATGAAAGTGGGCGGATACTATTTTATAGTGGCCGGGCACCTCCTTAGACAATTAGGATGAAAAATGCTTGGAAACATGCAAACAGAGCATTCGCTCAAGCAAGCGTTTTGTTAAGTGTTCACTTAACAAAACGCTTGGCTGATCGGTGACTCACATTGATCATTCGAAAAGATGGGAAGAACGGGAGTTAGTATGCCATAGACATTGATTCCATCTGGTGTTTGTGCAGTATTCTCTGTAGGTGAGGAACCCAAGATATTACCTGGAGTTCCCCCTGGTGCCCAGGCGGCGTGGCTTCACCCCCGGGTACACCTGCTTCATCACCTTCCCAAAGTCTGCTGTGGACAGCGGCTTCATCTTGGTGCTTGTGCAATACTCTCTGCAACACAACATTTGGAAGGCTTTAGGATATAAAAGATGGAAAATGGTGCATAATTTATTTAAAGTCACAACAATAATTATTAAAATTCGATGCAAGCGGTGAGTATATTTAAATAGACGGAATTAAATATTATGTGATTATGTTGTAATTCACATACACAGATAGCATCGGACCATTATATAGGTATATAAAGAGTCTATGCTCCTTGCAAAATATTGTTCCGCGAGCGTGAATTTGGAAGGGGGTAAGGCAGGTGTTGATGTCGCCTGAATCCTTCCAACTGCGAATGGCTGGCCGCTGGCCACCGCGGCTCAGAGCAATTAAGTTAACAGCGTGCCTACTTCGTTTGCTCCTTGAGTTTCTTAATATTAAAAAAGCCAATTTACACAAATATTGATTATGGTAAAACTGGTGAAAGGTTACACCATGGCTTTTTCTATCTTTTCCAGAATGACATGTCCAGTCATTCAGTCATTTAGGCGTTTTGCAGTTATCATTGGAGATCCATGTACCCGGCTATGATGGCAATTGGCCACATGTTGTTGCCCATATTTCAAACGCTAATGTTTACTCCATTTGTATACCTCAATGTAACAGACAGTATGTACCACAGAGCAAATACTACATACAAATACAACACACAAGGGGAAGAAACCAAAATAAGGGAGGCGTGCCGCCATTTTAGGTAAAAAAAAAAAAAAAAACAGCAAATAAGCAAAAACGTTCGGCTTGTTTACAAAAACCAAATATTTTGTTAAGAGTATTAAGTTTGATCCTTTTATAAGTGTTTTATAATTTGCTTACCGCAGTCAAAATCATGCAAAACAAAGGTGGACTGCAGTGATTTACGCTGGTGCCAAAATTGATGTCACACGACCTCTGCCTCCAGTCATCGAAATGGTACATTAGGGCAGGTCTATTCATTCTGACGTCAGTGGCGTGTACAATGGTAAGTGTTGATAGGTACAACATAACTTGGAGAGAATGGTCAATTGTTGAAAGATATAACTGGGACGTACATAGATAATAGAAACAATAGGAGATACGGCATGGAAGATGCAGGCGAATATACTGAAGGATGCCATATAACTAGGGACTAAAAACAGGCAAAGCCGAGATGATAGAGAATGACTGGTAAAAGATAAGACTCACAAGTACTCTTCGTAAACATCTTGCTTTGGCAGTGAAATCTCTGGGTCCACCTCCAGGTGCGTCTGGATCCACATCACTGTCTGCTGGATCTCACTCCTGAAACAGCACAAACACAAAGAAGGTTAGGTTAAGGTTGATACAGTAGAGATAGAAGGAGGATGGTAGCAATGATATCATACAATTTCAGTAACAGGCTTCAAATAAAAATCGAAACAGATAAAAAAAAGTTTTAGATAAATAATCATGCGGTTTTCTCGCAGGGGTAGGCAGAGAGGATGAATCGTCACACAAATCTGCCTCGGCACACACTCCTTGCTTCATTCACATTCATATATCTTCTCATGAATACCCTTCTGTTATTCTGACTCTTGACATGGCCAACTCGAGTATTTGGTTCACTTGATCGTACCATGTCTATTACATATTTTACCCTTTGTTTCCATTAGTACCCTTTTAATCAATATTCTACCACACAGCTTGCCAACTGAACTTAGGCTAATAGCCCTGTGATTTCCATATTCCATGCGTGACCCTTTACCTTCGTATAAAGTCATGATCACAGCCCTTCTCCAATCTAATGGCATGTAACCCTCCTCTAAAAACTGGTTAAAAAGTTTGCACAATCATGTGAGAAACATACGGCTCCTTAAGATAAACATTGCCAGGTTACGAATAACCTGACAATATTTCAAAAACTCCTACTACCATCATTATAAGCGGAAGATGTTGTTTTTGCAATGGTGGGGGGCTTAGCTAGAAGAGGAATTGAATGCACGACGCCTGGGTGGGAGCCAGACACATTTGTCAACCAGTTTTTACATTTAATTCACATGTTCATGCGATATCTTCCTCACGCATCCCCAACTTCTTCTACCATTCACTTTCGGATTGTATATTCTCCTAACACCCTTTCTTTGTTCATCCACTCCCCATGTCCAAACCATTTGATGATACATGATTCCTAGCTGTTTAAATATGTTAACTGCTGAAATTAAAAATTGTATTCAAATAAAACAGTTAATAAATATATTGAGAACTTGGCTAGCTGAAAGAAAATATTTAATAGATAATTAGGAATAATATTTTACGTATGATTATTGTTATTATTTATGTTTTTATTTTTTTTACAGATATAAGTAGAAATATTATTGTGTAAGA
>JAHDVE020008641.1:0-106253 GCA_022606495.2 Halesus radiatus | reverse complement strand
GTAATAATGCACATTGAAGAAGAATTAACGCCATCTTTAATGTTGTCAGTATGACATGATACTTGTTGTAAGTGGTAACTGCATAAAGTGCATTTAAAAAAAATTGTCATGTTTCTAGTTTATGTATTTTTTTTTAAAACCAAACCAGGAACCTAACACCCTATTTAGAATATTTAATATTTAACGTTCGCACTTTGTGTGGAACTATTTCATTAAAAAAATGTCGCCGTAAAATCTCTCAACATTTACGCGTTTTTAATTAAATAAAGTAAAAAAATATTATTGCATTTTTTTGTATTTCTTTTCGATTTTTTTTTGGGTTTCTTTTGCAAATATGCATCCCAATTTATTAATCAGATTTGATATTATTTGTTTTGAACGCGCCTTACCGTTTATTCCAAACGAAAAGAAAAAGAAGTATGTTGTGGAAACCACTAAAAGCGGTTTGTGATTAACACATAAAAAAAATTGTGGTTAACACAATATATTTAATTATCATTTTATTAAAAATGACACCACTAAGTAATTTTAGGTGGATGGAAGAAATCTTTTTTTAATTAGTAGTATTATTATTTAGGATAACGATGTTCTGTTTCAGATATGTTTTTTGGGCTTCAACCAATTATCAAATCGCTACCACAGCAGCGTCATGAATCTACTAAACCTAAAGAGTGTTTCCATCAAGCCGGAGCCAGGGCCCCAGGAAGAAGGTGAGGATCAAATTTCATACGCGGATATAGATGTCGACGTCCCAGATATAAAGAAGGAATGTTTGCTGTGTGCAGGGAGTACTCCGACATCCAGTAACCCCAATTATAAAAACAATTGCGTTGATCTCCGGATCGGGAATGGCCGGTTATCGGACAGCCCTTGACCTTTCCAGGCAAACTCTTTCGACCCGTCGCCTTGGACCTCAGTTGGAAATTATGAATTATGAATGATAGACACACAGATTCCTTCCCACCTCTCAAATCTTTATTCTTCGGAAATGTCTACTCCTTCCTTTCCCTTTAAATACACTCAACACAAGATCCCTGAATATTATTTGCCTCAGTTTCTCTTGGGTGGAGTTATTGTAACAATATATGTGTGTATATATAAGGTACATATTGTTGTTTTATTATTTCAGGTAGCATTAACATAGAGATTGGTCTCGTCAAGGCAGAACCAGGACCCCGAGGAGAAGACGGAGGGGGAATTACGTATACGGAAATAGACATAGACCTGCTGGATGTTAAAAAGGAATGCTTAGAACAATCTGAAAGTGTTACCCAGTCAGCAGGTAGGACAGATTTTTGTTTGTTAAAATTAACAAGCAGTACTTTAGAATTTTACTGTACTTACACTTAACCCTTTTCCGTAATCTTTTTCAGACTTATTGACGAACCTGAAGACGCTTCCTGGGGAAAAACCTTACTCTTGTCCCCATTGTAACTACTCCTCCTTACGCAAGACGGTCGTAAAACGGCACCTGCGCACCCATACTGGAGAAAAACCTTTTTCATGCCCCGACTGCAATTTTACATGTTCTCAAAACACAAATTTGACGCGCCACATTTTGACTCACAGTGGAGAAAAAGCTTTTTCATGTTCCGAATGCAACAATTCATTTTCTCGAAAGGAAAATTTGAAGGCACATATGCTGGTTCACAGCGGAGAAAAACCTTTTTCATGTCCTGACTGCAACTATTCATGTTCTCTAAAGGGAAACATGAAGAATCACATTTTGACTCACAGTGGAGAAAAAGCTTTTTCATGTTCCGAATGCAACCATTCATTTTATCGAAAGGAAAATTTGAAGGCACATATGCTAGTTCACAGCGGAGAAAAACCTTTTTCATGTTCCGTCTGCAATATTTCATTTTCTCAAAAGTCATATTTGACGAGGCACATTTTGACTCACAGTGGAGAAAAACCTTTTTCATGTTCTGACTGCAATTATTCATTTTCTATAAAGAGCTATTTGAAGAAACATATGTTGGTTCACAGCGGAGAAAAACCCTTTTCATGTGCCGACTGCAATTATTTATTTTCTCGAAAGGGATATTTAAAAATACATATGCTCTTTCACGACGAAAAAAAAGCTTTTTCATGTTCCGACTGCTACAGTTCATATTCTCGTAAGTCACATTTGACGAGACACATGTTGACTCACACTGGCGAAAAAGCTTTTTCATGTCCCGATTGTGACTATTCGTGTTTTCGAAAGGAATGTTTGAAGAGACATGTGCTTGTTCACCATGGAGAAAAAGCTTTTTTCATGTCCCTACTGTAACTATTCATGTTTTCGAAAAGAAGATTTGAAGACACATATGTTGGTTCCCAATGGAGAAAAAACTTTTTAATGCTCTGATTGATATTTGACGAGAAACATATTGACTCACGGCATTGAAAAATCCTTTGCATCTTCCGACTGTAATGCTTCTTCGCAAATAAGTAGTTTGAAGAAACACATGCTGACTTCTAGTGGAGAAAAACCTTTTTAATATTTGGTGGTGGAATTCCATTATAATAATATAATAAAACATATAAAACTTATGTTCACTTTTATTTTACCGAAACCGGTTTCAACTTGTTAAAGCCATCTTCAGACTGGTACAAATTATTCAATCTATGGTTTATATACACAACATATGGCGGCGGAGGGGTGGGGAGACTTCAATGGAGTTATTCTATTATATGGGTTTTCTTTATATTTGTTGCTAAGTCGTCTTTGACTGCCGACTTTCTAATTATTTTGGTTATTCTCAGTAAGCTTAATTACCTCTGGTTTGTAGCTTATTTTAATATTGTTTGGGGAATACCTTACAAGAAATATGAATTATTAACAACCTAATGTCGTTGTTGTCATTTCAATTCTTAATTAGAATCTTTATTATAATTGTAATGATATGGAATTTTTGACTAATATGTTTTTAGGAATAATCCTATAATTGGGTTTTATATGAACAGTATACATACTTTACCTACTAGAACATACGATAAAAAATTAAAAATTGTAATGGATATAAGAGCGGAGATTTGGCAAATGATTCTAATTGCTTATTCATTGCGAAATTGGGGTCTATTTTTTTAGTTGGGCGGGTTATTTCTAATGATTCTAACCTAGATTATGACGTTTGTTACAAGTGTACAGATTTTTAATGAATCTGTCAAACGAGTGTTTGTTTTCTAACAGGTGTGACACTACATGTCGAATGTAGTGTCACACCTTTATCATTCACTCAGTTATTAAAATGTTCTTTTATGCGGGTTTTCAATGATCTCCCCACTTGACCTATGCAATAAGACGGGCAATTAGAGCAGTTCAATTGGTAAACGCCGGAGTTTTTCAGTTTGTCTCTCTTATCTTTATTGTTAATTAAGATTCTCCCTAGAGAATTATCATTATAAATTGCTATTCTACATTTATTGCTATTAGTTCATCTAGATGTTTTTGTGGATATTTCTCCAATATAAGAAATTTCGATCCATTGTTTTGTGCTATCTTTTTCATTTTTATTTGCAATGCCTTGTGAGATGCTTGCTAATGTGAGTTTATCTTTTTTCTTTAACTGTCCCCTTACGGTGCCAGACACTCGGCTACCTGAGCCAACATTGTTGCTCCTGACGTATTAAAATTTAATATTATTTGATAACCCTAAGATGTGTTTTGGAGTATAATCAACCATAATTAATAACTATTGAAAGATTGTATTATTATTTTTGGCTTAAAAAGCAATTTTGTTACGATTTTTTATGGGGAAACTCGGAGTCCCGCACCGTAGACCGCGTTATAATTTGGCACCGTAAAGGAAGTGTTAATAGACTGTCGATAGTTTCGCTCTCATATCCATTGTTGCTTGCAATAGTTTTTAGAATGTTTAATTCATAGTGTAATTTAAACAATTCAAGTGTACATGTAAACGTCTTGTGATTTGTACAGGGTCACCAGTTGTGTACTATCTGCAGTATCTGTGTGCTCTGCACAATACGCCCAGCGGCATTGACGGCCTCCATGGTCGAGGAGTAAGGCTCTCGACTAGGAATCCGAAGGTCGTTAATTTTATTTAATTAATTGGTGCTGTTTCACAATTAATTCATTCAAAAATAATATATAGTATATTTGCGCACGTTCCAGAGTGGAATATACTCCCAGTATCGCCCTGCTGAAAGACCACCATTCAGAATTGAAACGTTGCTTGCAATGGCTTTTATCCATGTTTGGTGACCCGATCTGAATAGCCAAGTATTTCCCCACCTTCCTCTTCCCCTTCTCCTTCCCCTCCCCAATACCTTCAGCTTCACAACATTCCCCAATTGGGGATGCCATAGTCTCACTGGCTCCAGACGGTTAGGAGCAGGTGAGACTCTTGGCAGTATTCATGTAAAAAAAAAAAGCTTCTGAGAGGCTAACTTTACTCTGGCTTCGATGAAGCCCCCATACCTGAGCTGGTCACTTTAGGTTACACCAAGCATATAAATTGAGGAAGGTTCGTTGGGAAGATTGCTTCCATTAAAGGATACTAGATTGACATATTGATCCCCTTTAGACGTAATCAAACATGATTCTGTCTTTGAAACATCAATAATTATTTAATAAATGGCTTTAAAATAAAAAAGATTCAACCGATTGGAGCTTGTGAGACTATGGCATCCTGAATTGGGGTACTTTGTGAGGCTGGAGGTAGTGTGCCAGGGAAGTAGACGAGGTAGAGGAAGGTGGGGAAATAGATTATTCATCTTTGGTCACCAAATACGGTTAAAGCCCGCCTTGATTATTACCAACACCTATTCTTAATGATTAACTATTTATTTCTGATGCTGTCGTTGAATCAGTTAATGATGAAATACAAATATTCGTAAACTACTAATAACAGTAATAAACGATTTAATGAAATATAGTTCAATAAAGTGAACACAAAAATAATAAATAAGTAATATTAATAAATAAACTTATAAATAAAAACAATAATATGTTAATCCAAACTATAAAAATATGTAGTACATTCAAACGATTATTCTTGAACATTTAAAAATAATCATTAAATATTGATTCGCATTTTGTAAGAAAAATTAGTACCTACCCAGTAATTATTATATAGATTATTATTTAAATTATTCCTATTATTCCTATTATTTAAAATGCACATTTTAAAGCTAAATATTTCGGTGAATTCGGTAATTTATTTTAGGTGATTACAAAAGGCTATATCAAATTGAATAGCCTAAAATATTCTCTGCACAGTGGCAGCACTTTTGCCTAATGAACAGGGTGGTCCATATATGAAGTACTCATATTTAAATAAAAAATGGTAAAGAAAAAAAAAATCTGGAAAACACTTCGGTCAAGTGCCCACGTTTTGAAATCACGAACGATAATGCTCTTTTAGTTATAAATAATTATTCGTATCGAAAAATGTACGAAAAAAAAAACAGTTTCAGAAATATAACTCGATGATACGAACGATCGTCACGAGCGCCCCAGTTGATTTTATAAAAAAAAATCCAAATTTATTAATATTACAAAGAAATTATTTGTCAATATTTCGACAGGTTTTTTTTGGGCCACCTGTAAGCAAAGACGAATTTTGTAGACAACTGGATCGTATTAAGAGAACTTGCCAACACTGCCAGATGGATCTATGGTTTGAAAGTGGAATTAATACAAATTCGATGAAAACTAGAATTTCCTTACTTGAATATTCGATACTTTTAATTCCCACCGCAAAATGTCTCCCGATTTAGTGTCGCATACTAATATTTATCAGAAAATGTAGTTTTTTTATTGATTTTATAATGTCATAAGTTTGATCGGATCTTGCGGCATTGTTTTCAGGGAAAGTGACAGCAGGTCGAAGCGATCTTGTCGACGAAGAAATTAAAACAAATAATTATTAATGAATATCGAGATCCGGAACTGGAGTTAAGCAAGAAGTACGACAACATTACGTACCACTTTCAGAGATCTATAGCGTGTCTATTGTTTGTAATGTCGATGGTACAACCCCACATGCCTTTATAAAATAGCTAAATTACGACGTTATATTATTTTGAAATACTATGCAAATTTAAATAATTCAACGTATTTTGAAATCATTTTTTTGTGCTACTAAACGGTTAGTGTATACACTAAAAATATTATCATACAAACCAATGTTTTAACTATCCTAATCCATATTAAAAATTAATGATGTATTCGGTTTGTATCGATCAAAAGTCGTTGCTTCTAGGGCCATGAAAGCAAAATGCCGTTAACATAAATTCCGTCACGACATTCAAAAATATTATTAATATTTTCAATTGTAATTTGGAGTTTCAAATTTACATACCTAAGAAATTTGTGCTGAACCCTTTCATCATGTATATATATATATTTAATTTTCTTTAATATAAATACAAATAAAATATTTAATAGTACAGATATATCTTAATAGCTAATTACAAAAAAAAAAAAGAATAAATTTATAAAAAAAAAAACTACCCAACTCAATAGAGAAAGGTTTCTCGTGTTTGAATTGGGGAGAAGCGCCATCTAGCGACAGTAGTGGTAAACAAGTACAGCGATTAAATACGTCAGAATGTAATACAGATACAGTTTGTTTTGTTGTACAAGATAGTTACCACACAATATATTATCCAAAAAATAGAAGAGTAAAAGTACTCGATAATAAGAATGCATAAAGGATATAGACGTAATACAGTCGTATTTCGAAAGACCTGATCTAGTATTTCTAGAGGATATAATTTTTTTAATTTATATAGATTTTTACAATTAAGAGTTTTGAAAAATTCAAGAAGAAATTAAAACTTGTAATTTCTGTTGAAGTTATTTAATAATTGTTTGATTTGTGATTAGTGATTTGAAAGATTTTTTTTTTCTGTTTTGAATTTATACGAGGGGGCATTAAAATATTTTATACCTTGATAATGGAGTTGAGAAGCACTAGTTTTAAATTTAGGGATTTCTAAGTTGCCCTGTGATCTTAATCGTTTACTTATTTTTGTGGAAATTGTTGAATTGAAATGGTATTTGTGAATTTGTAACAGTGTGTTCTTATTTGAAGATTTTTATTTAAACTGAGAATTCTAAAATAGTGAAACAGTTGTGTATTTGGAAATATCGATATCTGTATTTTTTCAACAAGTAATAGGTTAGTTTTAATGGTTCCCCCCCTTCTATATTGTTAGAGTGCACTTTATTCAAATGGGACTAAATAGGTAAATTATGCCCCACTTGACTTGTAACTAATGAAATTTAGAGCATTCTCATACAATCTAAAGACTTGAAATCTATTAAAGTTCTGCAAAGGAAGCCAAGCATCTTTAAAGTCTTGGTTATATAGTTAATGTGTGTAATGAATGTCAAGTTTTCATATTCTTTAAATCATTTTAGGTTCATTTAATTTGTTCACAGTGTCATTAATGAAAATTAAAATAATATTGGGCCGAGTTGGGACCCTTGAGGAACCCCACTTGTGGCCTCGAATATGTAGGAGTTTATAAATAAGTATGTGATGTAGAACTTTATCAAATGCTTTACTTTTTACATACTTTAGTATTACTTTACTTTTTATACCTCATCTCTGGGAGGGAATGGGGAATTTTTTTTAATATTTCTTAATTTTTGGTCGCTTTTAAAGTCAACTGTGTACATAACAGCACATAAAAATGTTTAAGAGAATCAAAAGTCAGACACAGTCATGTTTTATTCCACGAGTTAATATCAAATATAAAAATACATATTTTGCTTACTTCATAAATGTTTGTAAAAGAGCTGTTTTCAAAAATCGCCGATCAACCTCTGTATGTTTTTCTTCTGTGGTCTTATACAAAAAGGAAGAAAAAAAATAACATATCCCAACCTGCACCACCCAATGATATTACATACTTATAGATACGTTATTCTCTCACAAAATGTGGCACGAGTAACAAACACTCATGTGTTGCTACGTTTGCTATCTCACTTTCTCCAATGACGTTTAAAATGTTAGGGAAATAATGGAATAATATATTTAAAAACAAAAAAAAAACAATAACTTTGTTCACATCACTTTTATTTGTTATATACTTTTACCGACCGGGTTTCGCCGCCACCGTAACTTCTTCAGGGCAGTATATTACTAAACTATGAGCTAAGATACACATGTGTTTTATATAGATTGATAAAAACGGGCGAGTGGAGGGCTAATGGTGGGAGGGGAGCAGGTACCGGACCGGGAAGGGCGTGTACTTTGTTTATTGGGAATGTTTTAAGGATAGGAATTTTATTGCTATTATCAGTTGCAACCTACCGTCGTGACGAAAGGATGCAGAGCAACGATATGTCGTGTATCTCGTGCAATGTCATAATAAACGAGTGTCAGGACAAAACAAGGCGGACACTCTCGATGAGGTTGCTATTACGCCACTATGCATCTCTACCTGTTCCGAGGAGATAGTAAAGGAGACGAAAACCATCCTGTTCGATAAGCTTCCAGATAAGCGCAAACTGCGGAAAGGAGTCGGCGGGATCAGTCGAGATCTTCAGGATATCTTAAGGGCTTTGAAGATGTTTCTAAACTCCTTAAGGAACTCATCGCAATGAAAATGGAAATAACTCTTATAAAAACTGAACTACGAGTTTCATCGGGTACAAAAAATGGGGAAATATAACAAGAACTATATCCGCTAATGGACCCAATTAGAAAAAAAATCATGTTCCAAACAAAGGCGATTCGGAACAAAATAATAACAGAAACGTGGGTAATTCACAATCTGGAAGTAAACAAATACCGACCCAAGAAATCTACTTATCTACCGCATCTAAGAACGCACACAGTAATGAACTGCCCACCACACTTGCAAAAACCAAACAGGTTTTTTTCCGGTTCGTTTGAAAGTCTGAAAATTATTACGGAAAAGGCATTATAAGGGTAAGTTCATTTAAATTCATGAAAGAAAAAAAAAATTGTGGATATGATTTCTTAATTTTAACAAACAAAAATCGGTTCTACCTAGGTAATACTTTCGGATTATTCCAAGCATTCCTTTTTAATATTCGGCAGGTCTATGTCTATTTCCGTATAAGGAATTCCCTCTCCATCTTCTTCTCGGGGAACTGGTTTCGTCTTGATGGAAACAGTCACCGCATTAATGCTACCTGAAATAACAGAACAATAATATGTACATTGATATAAACGTAAAAAAAAAATCACAATAACTCCACACAAGAGCCTCTGAGGGAAATAATATTCCTCGGGGCCTATGTCATCATTGGAGATCCTATGATGAGGGTATTTTATAGAAATGATTTTAATGATATAGACGTTTTCGAAGGGAAAAGGTTCGAGAGGTGGTAGATTTTTTTTATAAATGGGGTTATCTCGAATGTTGGCCATACTTGAATAATACAGCCACCATACTCCAACTTAAGTCAAATATTCGTCAAGAGATCATCCGACATCCCGCGCACTTTTTGCCAAAGAATTTCTTAAAATCTTGGTCACAAATTGGAGGAATGTCAGTCAGGGTCGATATTCACAGAACATTATTTTTAAGAATTTTTATAACATTTTATCCATATTACATATATATGTATAAATATAAAAGTTTATTGTTGGTGCTGATGATTGCCCATCTCACTGGGTGTGAACCGCCTGTCAGTGTGTTGAGATGGCAATTAAGGAAAGTGGTAGTTCAGCTAGGTTATTACACGCATATTGTGAAAATGACAAATAGATAACAATTTAGAAATTAAAAATATATTTATACATATATATATATTTATATTTATAGCTAAAAGATTGAAAAGAACATTGAAGCAGTTGAATTTCAGACAAAAACTTGATATTTAACATGACAGCAATAAGAAAGCAAACAATACGAATTAAGAAGAATATACGCACACATAAATATATACATGCAGTACATATTAACTTAAGTATTTGTTTTATATACATAGCTAAAAGATTGAAAAGAACATTGAAGCAGTTGAATTTCAGACAAAAATTCGATATTTAACATGACAGCAATAAGAAAGCAAACAATACGAATTAAGAAAAATATGCACATAAATACATACATGCAGTGCATATATACTTAAGTATTTGTTCCACATTTGCTTTGTTATTTGAGTGTGCTGGAGTTGTATTAAAAATATTTGCAAAAATTATATAGAAACTTTATATAGAAACTTTAATTTATAATATGAAATTTCAATAGTTTGTTTCGATCGGAATATTCTGTCAAAACAATGAAGTCGTGTGCAAAACAAAAAGTAGAAAATAATTTATTAATCTGGAGGCGTGTTTGCATGTATGTATATAAATACTGGAATGAGATATGGTATTGAAATGAATTCAATGTAGGGGAGTTCTTTAAAAGACACCATATTGTACACTGCAACTTGACCTCCGATGTCACCGGAGGCCCAAAACGTAAGATTTGCATTAAAAAACTGAAATTATATGTATTGGGATCAAAAATTGATAACCATCTTCACTCCTGATGCAGTTTCAATTGCATAATTGATCACTATCTCCACTCCTGGTTCAGTCTCAGATTCAGTTGCAACAAGTTCAATCTTCTAAGTCCATTCTACGCGATGCGACAAGTTCGAATATTTGCCCGATCCCCTTTTGTTTCGGAATTTCTATGATGGTACAAAAAATCAGTTTAATTTGTAAAAAATCGTTTTTCTTTTTGACAACTTATGAATACTTGGAACAAGCGTATGAGATTGTGCACTTGGGAAGTCTGTGTACGGGAGGCGGAAAAGCTGATAAGGATATTGAGAAAAAGGCATTTAAGCATGCCTTAGGTTAAAATAAAGCCCAAAGGGGTCGCACAGTTTGATTTGGAAAAATTACCGCTAGAAATTGAGTTACTAATGGTATGAAAAGAGTGATTAGTACTGGTGCAGCAAATGTCAGCAATAGAAGTTACCAATAACTATCACAAGCATGCGGCGACTGATTTAGTGAGAGATATTGTGAAGAATTGGAGTTTCGAACACGACGATATTATTCAGGGAGCCGGGAGTCATAGTGTAGAAACAGAAGATGAATTTATTTGAGGTAGGTACCGATGTCCATGTCGAGCATCAGTTTTATCTTTGTTAAATGAATAACAAAGAAAACTCAAATTTAAAAAAAAATTATCTCCTTACTTTTGTCTAGATTTGGTAATCAACTTGCTGTCACAGCATTATCATAGTTATCAGCTGATCGAAAACAGCAAAAGTTCTTCACAAAGTAACATTCTGTAAATAATGTAACAAAAATTGTAAGTAAATTCATTTGAAAGAATGTTATTTGCACTCAAAAAACATTTTACGTGTATATCCCCACATTCCAAATATAAATTATCGTATTTTCAAATCACTGTGATAGCTGTTCAAAGTAATTATATTACTTTGTGCGATATGTTTCTGGATAGTTTTCCGAACAGTATCAAAAATGATGGATAAATAGGTACTGTTGATTAGTTGGTTATTTATGTGTATAGCCTTTTGTGCACTTGCCCGTTGTCTATGGTAAATTTCATCTGACGTTTTCTACACGCCGCCGCTGATAATATTCCTCATTATTCTCCTTGTACGTGAGTAGATTAGTGTTTTACGGTTTCTGATTAACAGCTATACTTTTATTGGCGTCTCTTGCTGATTGTTACATAATTTAAGAATCTGTAGCCACGTTTTCCTATGAATCCATTGATGTTTGTGTTTTGAGTTTATGTTCATGTTATTTTTGAAGGTTTGTCACAATAGACCGAAATACTCCTTTTTATGTTATTTTTAAATCTTCATTAGAGAATAATATACCAATGCGCTTGTTTACAAAAAAAAAGTATTTTTATTTTAATCAAACTTCCAAATGTATTAACTAAGTTTTGTTGAAACAAGAAATCACTGTTTTTGGTAATATTATACAATTCCGCTTCAGTAGAAAAATACATAATTCAGAAGAAAGAAATATACTGTTAGGTTCATAAAAATAAATAAAAAATAATTGCACATGCGGATTTTCAAAATATTTCACTTTATTTTTTACTTTACGTAAATCGAAATACGTAAATATGTAAGGGAATCGACGCCATCTTTAATGTTGTTAGTATGATATGACATTTGTCGGAAGCGCCAACTGCAAAATCATCTTATTATTTAACCCAACCTAATAACCTAAGAACCTGAAAATCGTCTTATTATTTAACCCAACCTAATAACCTAAGAACCTAAACATCATCTTATTATTTAACCAAACCTAATAACCTAAGAACCTAAAATTCGTCTTATTATTTAACCCAACCTAATAACCTAAGAACCTAAAAATCGTCTTATTATTTAACCCAACCTAATAACCTAAGAACCTAAAATCGTCTTATTATCATACTAACAACATTAAAGATGTCGTCAATTTCCCTTACATATTTACGTATTTTGATTTACGTAAAGTAAAAAATAAAGTGAAATATTTTGAAAATCCGCATGTGCAATTATTTTTTATTTATTTTTACTAACCTAACAGTATATATCTTTTTTCTAAATTATGTATTTTTCTACTGAAGCGGAATTGTGTAAAATTACCCTGTTTTTTTATGTACATTTATTTTATTCTTGTCTTCGTCATTGATTGGAACCAAACAGGTCAAATATATTACAAATTCCTTTATTTTTTCAAATTGTCCTCCTGCCTTATGCCAGTTCTTGTTAAATATTTAAAGTTGGGATCCAGTTGAAAAACTCATAATTTTCCAAAAAGAACTTTTACATTCATGGAAATAACTAATTGTCCCAACTGGAAATATTTACAAATCTCTATACATCCATGCAAATATGCATCCCGATTTATAAATCAGATTTGAAATTATTTGTTTTGAACGCGATTTGTAATTTTGCCCTGATTATCCAACCGAAACAAAATATTAAAATGCAAAAAAAAAAAACATTTTGAGCAAACCACTAAAAGCGGTTATAGATTTTCACATTTAAAAAAAAAATGTTTTAGTAGTTTATACAAAATATTTATTTTCATTTTAAAATGACCAAAAAATTATTTTACGTCTATTGATGATTTTTTTAATAACAATGTTATGTTTCAGATATATTTTTTGGTTTCAACCAATTATCATAACGCTACCACAGCAGCGCTATGGATCTACGAAACCTAGAGAGTGTTTCCATCAAGGCGGAACCAGGGCCCGAGGAAGAAGGTGACGGTGAAATTTCTTACGCGGATATAGATGTCGACGTGCCAGATCTCAAAAATTAATGTTTTCTGTATGCGGAGAGCACTCCGACATCCAGTAACCCCATTTATAAAAAAAATGCGTTGTGGGCCGGATTGCGAAAGGCCGGTTATCGGAGACCCCTCGGCCTCTCCAGGCGAACTCTTTCGACCCATTTCCTTGCAACGCAGTTGGAGGGATGAATTCATAGGTTCACACGATAGACACATAAGATTCCTACCCACCTCTCAAATCTTTATTCTTCGTAAATCCTTATTTTCAATACCGTCATCACAAGATCCCCAAAGCTGACATAAGCCCAGCTTATTTGCCTCAGTGGCTCTTGTGTGGAATTATTGTAACAATATATGTGTATATATCAACGTACGTATTGTTGTTTTGCTGTTCCAGGTAGCATTAATGTGGAGACTGTTCCCATCAAGGCGGAACCAGGTCCCCGGGAAGAAGATGGAGGGGAAATTCCCTATACGGAAATAGATATAGACCCGCTGGATGTTAAAAAAGAATGTTTGGAAAAATCTGAAAGCACTACCCAGTCAGCAGGTAGAACAGATTTTGTTTGTTAAAATGAACAAATCGTACCTGCAAAATTTTTGCTCTTCATTAATATTACACTTATGATGCGTTTTCCGTAATCTTTTTCAGACTTTTTGACGATCCTGAAGACGCTTCCTGGGGAAAAACCTTACTCTTGTCCCCATTGTAAGTACTTCTGCTCATGCAAGACAGTATTAGATCTGCACCTGCGCACCCACACTGGAGAAAAACCTTTTTCGTGTTCTTACTGCAATATTTCATTTCCTCGAAAATCATATTTGACGAGTCACACGTTGACTCACAGCGGAGAAAAGCCCTTTTCATGTCCCGACTGCAATTTTTTATGTTCTCGAAAAAGATATTTAAAGAAACATATGATTGTTCACAATCTTGAAAAAGCTTTTTCATGTCCCGACTGTAACTATTCATGTTCTCGAAAAGATAATTTAAAGATGCATATGCTTGTTCACAATGGAGAAAAAGCTTTTTCATGTTCCGACTGTAACTACCCATTTTCACGAAAGGGAGATTTGAAAACACACATGCTTGTTCACAGCGGAGAAAAACCTTTTTCATGTTCCGACTGCAAGTATTCATGTTCTCTGAAGGTAAATTTGACGAGACACATGTTGATTCACAGTGGAGAAAAAGCTTTTTCATGTCCCGACTGCAACTACCCATTTTTACGAAAGGGAGATTTGAAAACACATATGCTCATTCACAGTGGAAAAAAAGCTTTTTCATGTTCCGAGTGTACCTATTCATTTTCTCGAAAGTCACATTTGACGAGACACATATTGACTCACAGTGGTGAAAAACCTTTTTTATGTTCCGACTGCACATATTCATGTTATCGAATGTCACATTTGACGAGACACATATTGACTCACAGTGGAGAAAAACCTTTTTCATGTTCCTAGTATCGCGTACTTTTAGTCTTTCGCCAACATATTCTTGATGTACTTTATTTATTCACTACTGTCGCTAGGTGGCAGTGCTCCGCAACTCAAACACGAGAAATCTTTCTCTATTGAGTTGGGCAGTTTTTGTAATATATATATATATATTGTAATTAGCTATTATATCTGTACTATTAAATATTCTATATGTATGGTATTTCTTATATTAATAATAATAATTAAAAAAAAATTAAAATGTATTTGAAATCATTTTTATGTACGAAAAAACTAGTTAGTGAGTAAATTAATAATATTATCCTACAAACAAATATTTTAACTATCCCAATTAATATATAAAATCAGTAATTTATTCGGTAAGTATTGAAACCAAAACGCCGGTAGCATAAATTCCATCACGAAACTTAAAAATATTTGGAGACAAATGACGGGCTCCGTCTACGGCAAAGTAGCATAGCAAATAGCGATTTAACGCCGTAGCGTCACGGGTAGGTAAGAAATCAACGACCGCGTATAGGAAATTGTGTAACACTATTCTTGCGCCTCACCAGACCGTGCATGGGCGCAAAAAAAGTACAAATGGAACGGAGCGCTCTCGGTTTCACGCATCCTTGCTGCACTCGGTTTATGTTGATTCCTTTCCTACCTATAAGTCACCTACTAGCAATCAATGTGCCCAACATTTGCTCGTTCCCTGTTGCCTGTTCGACGCATCAGACTTGGCTCACCTGAGCGTGAGTTGTCCCCGAGTAAGAATGCCCCTCACGCAGAGATCAGTCACCTCCTCTGTGACTCTGTGCCAGTGTAGGCAATCACGTAGAGGACGAGTGATGTGACAAGATTTGGTGGCACCGCATGTTAGACGAGCTGCTGAGTTGAACACTCCTTGCAGTCTGTTGTAATGTACATTAGGCTGACCACCATATAAGCTATTGCGCTAGTCAGTCTGTTTGGTGACATCTTCCTATGGATATGAATTGTCTTAGAAAAAGTGATGATGGCAAATGAACATGTCACTCAACGTAGCACTCCTTTATGATACGGCAAGTGGATGATCTGCTGACACCAACAAAATCTCCGTCAGACATCAGATACGACCCAGTTGTGAAGTACCGCAAGGTCAATAAAAGTCTTCTGAAAACAATTATTACGGTGAGCTTGGGTAAGTGCATTGTTTACTATGAAGCAAGTACAAATATTCCGACATATATATTATTACATACCGGGTGGTCCTTGGCCAAATTCTTGTGTTTTATTTGATCGTGGATGACATTAACACCATTTTTCGTCAGCCGAAATCGCGATTTTCCAAAGTATTAGAAAAATGATAGATAAATAGGTACTCTTGAGTGTTTGTCATTTATTTATAGTCTCATGCACAGTTGTCCATTGTCTATGGTAAAATTCAATTGACGTTTACCACACCCTGCTGCTGACAATATTTGTCATTATTCTCCCTGTATGTGAGTAGATTCTTATTTTACGGTTTCTGATTAACAGACATACTTTTATTTATGCCTTTTGCTGATTTTTATATAATTTAAGAGTGTATAGCCACGTTTTCCTATGAATCCATTAATGTTTGTGTTTTGAGGTTATATTCATGTTATTTTTAAGGGTTTCTCCCAACAGACCGACTTCAAAGTACCCTTTTTTATGTTATTTTAATATCTATATAAGAGAGTAATATACTAATGCCCTAGTTTACAAAAAATCGTGTTTTAGCGAATAATCATTTTAAACCACCTAGCAAATGTATTGACTAAGTCATTTTCTTGTTGAAACAAGAAATCACTGTTCCATTTATAGAGTTAACGTACATCTCTTATTGTTATCTTCGTCATTGACTGCAACCAATAAGGTCAAATATATTAAGGAGGGTGGCCTGTAGCGAAATTTTAAGTTTTTTTTTTTAAATTGACCACCTGACTTGTGCCAGTACTTCGGGGTTGATAAAAAATCTCTTAAATTGAAGCGGTTCCTGCAATTATTCCTAAAAATGACGTTTATGGGAATTTTAAATTTGTACATCTAGTTTTATAAGAAACGCGTACCCACGCTATTAGTGAGACAAGTCTGATGTTGGAGTGCTTTAACGACATCGCATTGATATTCCTTTTGTATAATTCTTTTATAAATGATTTAAAATATTATATAAAGCATTGAATTATGATGACAGTTGTGTGTAACTTCCGACATGAGGTTGGATTCGATAAAGATACTTCCTAACTACACAAACTTATACACTTGCTCTAAATACATAAGTTGTCCACAAAATAACGATAAAGGAATACTCACTTTTTGTATCGTCGTAGAACATTTAAAATCAAGAGAACATCAGCCAAGTGTTTGACTTATCGTGCCGCGTAGAATGTAGTTAGAAGATTGAACGTGTTGCAACTGAACCCAACGTTACCAATGAAGGTGGTGATCAGTTTTTGTTCCCAGTACGTTTCATTCCTCTTTCTTTGTGCAAATATTACCTGTTTCGGCTTCCGGTGACCTCGGAGGTCAAGTTGTAGTATAAAATATTGTATCTTCAATAACTACCCTATATCGGTTTTAATCGGTTTGACCGGTCAGTGGCTGAGTTGGCATCGCGTTTGGGTCTCACCCAGGCGTCGTGAGTTCAATTCCTCGGCTGACTAAGTCCTCCATTTACGACACAAGCAACATCTTCCGCTTACTGTGATGGTAGTAGGAGATTTTCAAATATTGTCAGGTTATTCGTAACCAGGGAATATTTGTCTTTCTTTTAAAAAAAAAAAAATTCAATCCCGTATCTCATTCCAATCCTGATATACATGCATGCAAATATGCATTCCGATTTAAAAACCAGATATCCTATTATTTGTTTTGACTGCGTTTACTGTTTTGACAGCATATTCCAACCGAGACAATATCATTAAAATGAATAATAAGTATTTTGTGTAAACCACTACAAGTAGTTAGTTTACACATAAAAAAATGGTTTACACAAATAATTATTTTTCATTTTATAAAAATTGACACCACGAAGTAATTTTACGTCTATCAAAGTTTTTTTTTAAATTTTGCACTATAATTTAGAATAACAATGTTCTGTTTCAGCAGCGCCATGGATCTACTAAGCCAAGAAAATGTTTCCATTAAGTCGGAACCAGGGCCCCAGGAAGAACGAAACGGTGAAATTCCATATGCAGATATAGATGTCGACCTCCCAGATGTTAAGAAGGAATGTTTGCTGTCTGCAAAAAGTACTCCAACATCCAGTAAATCCATTAATAAAAAACAATTGCTTTGTGGGCCGGATCGGAAAAGGCCGGTTATCGGAGATCCCTCGACCTCTCCAGGGAGACTCTTTCGACACGTCGCCTTGCACCGCAGTTGGAATTGAATTATGAATGATAGACACATAGAATCCTTTCCACCTCTCAAATCTTTATTCTTCGGAAACGTCTACTCCTTCCTTTCCCTTTCAATACCCTTAACACAAGATCCACAAACTCGACATAGGCCCTGCTGAAAATTATTTTCTACAGTGGCTCTTATGTGAAGTTATTGTTACAATATATGTGTGTATACTAGCAACGTACGTATTGTTGTTTTATTATTCCAGGTAACACTAATGTGCAGACTGTTCTCATCAAGGCGGAACCAGGACCCCGAAAAGAAGACGGAGGGGGGATTCCTTTTACGGAAATAGACATAGACCTGCTGGATGTTAAAAAGGAATGCTTAGAACAATCTGAAAGTATTACCCAGTCAGCAGGTAGAACAGACTTTTTATTGTTAAAATTAAGAAATCGTACTTGCAAAATTTTTTGCTTAATATGAATTTTATTGTACTTACCCTTACGATGCTTTTTTCGTAATCTTTTTCAGACCTGTTTGCTTAATATGAATTTTATTGTACTTACCCTTACGATGCTTTTTTCGTAATCTTTTTCAGACCTGTTGATGAACATAAAGACGCTTCCTGGAGAAATACCATATTCTTGTCCCCATTGCAAATACCCCTTTTCATACAAGTCGGCGTTAAAAAGGCACCTGCGCGCCCATACTGGAGAAAAACCTTTTTCATGTTCCGACTGCAAAATGTCATTTTCTCAAAAGTCACATTTAACGAGTCACATGTTGACTCACAGTGGAGAAAAAGCTTTTTCATGTTCCGACTGCAACTATTCATGTTCTCTAAAGGGAAATTTGAAATCGCATATGCTTGTTCACAGTGGAGAAAAAGCTTTTTGATGTCCCGACTGCAATTATTTATGTTCGCGAATGGAATATTTAAAGTTACATATGCTTGTTCACGATGCAGGAAAGGCTTTTTCATATCCCGACTGCAACTATTCATGTTCTCGAAGGGGAAATTTGAAAAGCCATATGCTTGTTCACAGTGGAGAAATAGCTTTTTCGTGTCCCGAATGTAACTATTCATGTTCTCGAAGGGGAGATTTGAAGACACATATGCGTGTTCACAGCTAAGAAAAATCTTTTTCATGTTCCGACTGAAGTGGACCTTCCCAATAAGGAAGTTCTAAGAAACATGTGTTGACTCATAGAGGAGAAAAACCTTTTTTATTTTCCGACTCTAACTGCTGATGTTTACAGAAGTCATATTTATCAGGTCACATGATTACGCATGGGAGAGGGAAACCTTTTCCATGTGACAGCTGTACATATTCATGCTATCTTTACCTTAAGGCACATGCTGATCCACAGTGAAAAATGACCCTCTATATGATAAAATTGAAGCTATACCCTTTATCGACAGCCATATTTAGAACAGCAAATTTGGTCTTCTGCGCCGAGAAATTAATTCCGGGTTTCGTTCTACGCACCGCGAGGAATTATTGGATACACTCTGGTTCTCATAATACTTTACGACTCTTTGGTTGGGAGTAGGTTTGAGAGTGGGTTGGTCATAGTCGACATCAGTGGAAATCTTCACTCATGTTGGATCGAGTTCAGATAATTTTCTGAAATATCTTATATGGCTACTACCGAGGCTCTATCCTACTGTCTTTTTTTGGATATTTGTTTACTATATTCGCCCCTAAGGTTATTTACAAGATAGTATTATAATAGTGATACAGGAGTAAACATGGAGTATAGCGGATATGCTCGCAATGAACCAAGTACAGGTCAGTCTGGATGTGCACATTGCTACGCATTGTATCTCTATGCTATGTTAAGATGTTTTTTTACCACAACATACTCTATAATTTAAAAAAAAAAATTATATAATTTTTGTCAGTTTTTTTATATTTCTCTACCCTCCCCACCCGCTCCGACAGCCTTGCAGCGATATACTAACCCTACCCCGTCCGAATCGAACCTCAATCCCCCGAGTTAATCGCGTCTGTAATGTAGCCTATTGACCAAATTCTTCTATAGGTTCGTTAATATTTTTTCCATATATGTTGGATCGAATTTAGTGAAACAAACACACAATGTGATGAAGCAGTTATAATAATTGACCCCCCGAGCAACGAAATAAGCTCAGGATTTCGCAACTTACAGCTGTAGAAATTAGAAATACAATTTCTTCTTTTTGATCAAATGTATCTTCACGCGATGACATAATCACAACTATTGACCGATAAGCCCACTCAATACATTTTATTTATTTAATTTTCGGGAAATCGAATGCAAGTTCAGTTCGCGCTTTGTTTATCGTTAAACAATTTACATAGCGAAATTTCGAATGTTAAGAACGCTTCGCACACCGGAGACCACCGGTATTGCTATTATTGCCAAGTCATAAAATAAAAACTCGGTTATTATATTTTTTTCCGTCGGCCACACTACCGGGCCACCCTATCGGCTGGAAGGCACTTAAGGCCACTCTCTGACGGTCCGGTAGGGAAACGATATAAACCTCATGCGTGATACCGACAGGGCACTGCGCCACACATTTCAATGGGCACTAGCTCATGACTCGGTGGTGAAGCAGGAGGGGCGCGACGTACCTCTGTTATACCACAAGCGGGACAACAGTTCAATGGGCACTAGCTCATGACTCGGTGGTGAAGCAGGAGGGGCGCGACGTACCTCTGTTATACCACAAGCGGGACAACAATTCAATGGGCACTAGCTCATAACTCGGTGGTGAAGCGGGAGGGGCGCGACGTACCTCTGTTATACCACAAGCGGGACAACAATTCAATAGCTTCTCGGTAAACACGCATCCACTATATCTATGCACTGCGTTTCGATCGTTTACGCGCCATTTATCCTTTGAATTCAAACATGGAGAGGAATATGAATTTTCTGCTAATAATGCAGGTAGAGAAATATGCATGGCTTTATAACTATAAATTACTGGCATACGCATTAAAGGGGACGACGGAGAAAGCTTGGTGTGCAATAGGAGGATTTCTATTATAATCCGGTATGCAATCACTTTATCTTTGACATATTGTAGGCAACGGATTATATTATACGCATTTACTTATAAGCTGATGAGTTTAAACACTCGTGGCCTCTATTAATAATTAGCTGTAAATTTAATATATTTATCCAATAATTGAGTTGGCAATATAACATAGCTGCGACACAGCTGTCAAAAGCGACGTCAGTAAATTCGAAAATGCACATAATCCGATAGTAATAACACAAAGATCAGGTATAAAATATCTTTATTTTTCATGTAATATTATTATGATCAGCTATTGTATTGCCACGGAAGTGATGCTTGTGGTTTTATGAAGTGATTACTCATGTATTTGCGAACTGTATGGTCAGCACAGTTTGCATTTATCTGCATAACTTCTTCTTGCAAATCAAATTGCTGTGTTCTATTGTCTCCTTCACATTCAATTACAGGTACCGAATAATGTAAGCGTCTTTGACACGAACGAAATTATGCAATATGCATACGGCTTTTGATATGTTTGCCACAGTTTGGTAGATCGAATAGGAGTTAAAAGTACTTGGAACTTCTGTGTCATCATACCGAAACTACATTCGATCGTCTTTCTTCCTCTACTCAACCTGAAGTTGTAAATCCTTCCTTTATTGTCAAGAGTACCATTAGGGAAAGGTCTCAACAAATACCGTTCTAAAGGAAACGCATTATCTCCTACAAAAAATATGGTACTTCTTGACGAGTTTCATTGTGAGGCAAAGGGGAAGATTGTGGTAAGTTTAAGCCATCTCTTTCCAACCAATAACTTCTTCTTGAATTTTGGAAAATTCCCCCAACGTTGTTGCGACCAGCGTATCCAGTTTCAATCAACGTAAACACTCCATCGGCGTCAAAACCGGCCATTAGAATAATCGAATGGTATTGTTTGTAGTTGTAATTAGTTGAGCCTGTATTCGGAAGATAAGATAATTTTAAGACTTACAGATTATATATAAGATTATTTAGAAGATAAGATAATTTTAAAACTTACAGGTATGTTAGGGGGTAAATTAACTTCTTTTGTTGGAATTTGATTGATTTGCTTGTCACCAGGGGCGCTATCCCCGTTCTTTTTATGGAAGATTCCTTAAATTTTTCCTTTTAGCAAAGCCTTCTTACTTAACTGCGGTTCCGGTTCTCTCGGATGACAGCTGTCAGTTGAATTCAGCGAGGACATTCATCAAAAATGTCAATATTTGCGATGTTTTAACGAGAGAAAAACTCTATAATTGCGATGTTTTAACAAGAGAAAAACTAAATATTGAGTATTTTACCAATTACGCTATTATTTACATTAAACATAATTAGCTAGTAAATATTATTAAACATTATATAGATGTTGACATTTTCGACGATTCACATAAAGCGCGGCATTGAAGAGTCGGCACGAACGGCCGAGTCCAATGAATTCGATTCCGAAGACGGTGAACTCACTCCGATTTCGCAAATCCGGATTCACTCGTTCCGAACTCACACTCAAGGAACGGCAAAGGTTTTGGATTAGAGTCAGAAACGAAAGGCGTCCCTATGCATCAGTGTAATATGAACAATTTTTGATTCCGGAACGGCGGACCTATTCCGACTGAAAGAAGACCGAGTCCGAGGAATCGAGTCAATCTTGCTAAACTGGGAATTGGAACCGAGTTTTTAAAATAAGTGGAATTATCCACCTCTCGTGTCGCACAAATTTAAATGTCACTTTTAGAACTAGAGGCCTAAAAGGTCATTACTATCTAATGGGGTACCTTACCTTTTTGTAAAACGTGATTCTTCGTTAAAAGGCTTATTTATGATTATTAAAAATAAAATGAAAATGTATTAAAATGAATCATAATATAATGTGATTGTTTTTGAAAGTTATGGTTTAAAATCTTATGTCACTTGGAGGTATTTCATCTATTTGTGTTTTTAAATAACCTCTCGACAATCTATTTAGGATCTTTTTACTATGTCTCACCGGAATTCCGCAGTTAATCAATAAGTCTTTAACCCTAAGAAAAAATGTAAGAAATCTTCCTTAAAAAGAACGGGAATAGCGCCCCAGGTCATTTCCCGGTGAAGTGTTTGAATTTAGGGAGGCTATAACATTTCTTATTTCATCACTTGTTATTTTATCTATATTAAGGCTATTTTCTTAATTTGTACGTTCGTTTCTCTCTGTTTTATCGACGGTGACTGAATTTTGTTAAATTTTATTTGCTTAATTTAAACCGATATTGCAAAAAATATGTTAACATTGTTTATCTAGGTGGTCTGTAAATGATGTGGGAATCAAATCTATATTCAATTTTTTAATGGTTTTGTCATTGTGCGAGGCTTTAAAATTGTATTTTTATTTATGATCTGCCAGAATTTAGGTGAAAAAGCAACTTCGCATTAGTATCGCTCACGAGTCGTTGAATAACGTCCAGATTTGCTCAAAGGGGTCATAACTGGTGATGAAACGTGGGTATATGGTTATGACGTCGAAACGAAGGCCCAATCATCCCAATGGAATACTTTATTTTTCAAAAGTAAAAAATCGAAGAACACTCAAAAACGTGACTAACCTTTCCAGTTGTCAAAACCAAACCACTACTCCAAAATGCCTGATAATGCTAACATATGATAAACATATGTGTCCCAACATAACATTTTCTACAGTGTAGATATTTATGAATTTCCTATAAAACTAATACATTGATACAAGCCATAAGTGCGGGAAACACCGATTTATTCTAATCCATAATACGGTACCCGAGGTCTGTCTACCTGAGGGTAATTTACAAACGCCCGGCTTTAAATCCCGGGAATTTCGCAGTCGCCAGAAGAAGGCAGTTACGGGATTAACAGCGAACTAATTAAAAGCCACCGAGCCACAGTTCGTAGTTCACGAAGGAACCCGAAGAATAGTTCGGATGTGATTAAAAAGGGGGACTTTGGCCGAAGCAAAATCAGTAGTGGACAGAGACGAGTCAGTAGAGACCGTCCGGCTAGTGGTCGTAGTCGAGACTCCCGTCTCCTACAAAGCAAGCAGGCCGCTTGCATCCCCAGCCTGAGACGCTGCGGGAAAACTCGGCAGGAACCGCTGAACCCCAACGCCCACCGTTCGAGTGCAGTCGAGTGCCCTTCGCCTCCTGCCTTCCAGCGCCGTGATCCCATCAAGGCACATATCCACCACCGCAGGAATCACCACCGGACAGCAGTCGAGCGCCTCTGGCATCCTGCTGATCATCCTCTTGAACCGTCTGAAACCGGTCGTCAAGTGAAAGCCGAAACGCGTGTCCGCCCAGCACCAAAACCTCCCCCTACGGAAGTACCACCTGCTCTCTGAGGCTTCCAACACCAACATCGAGACGACTGGTAATCTCCCCACTGGACCGTGTGCAGATTACCCGTAAAAACAGTTCGTGTAATTAAGTGACACCCACAATACCTACCAGTTAAGAATATATTTTACATTGTGAATTAATAAAATACTTGACACTCGGCGAAGTTACCTGTTTCTACTGAACCCCAATGACCCCATCATGTCAACAATAACTTCGTAAATAACAAAATCACAATTGAATATGTTAACTTTCGTGACGCAAGTGTAAGAAAGAGTCGACTAAGAGCGATCTCGTGGTCCTACACTGCGCTGATATTGGCTATTCGGTATGTTAGAGTAATACGCTCGTAACGGAGAGTTTAAACCCACTCAAGCCATGATATAACCGCTGATATTGGACAAACTATTATCAAATATATGCGTAACGGCCGGTATAAAAAAAGGCGTCATGTTGTCCAACGTGTGGATGTTGGAGAAACATGAACGTAATGTTGTTTAATTTTGAAGGACATAAGACAAAATGCATTCTAAAAACCCCTCAAATTATTTAAATTATTTTTTTTAACTTGCATCCTATAAATAGATACTTTCGGAAAACTCCTGTATACTTAACTAAATTTTACAAAAAATGGTCTCTTAGAAAAAAACGAAATGAAGCTACAAAAAAATATTCAAATTTAAAAAAAGTTTTGAAAGAGGTGAGTTTTGTCTAGATTTGGTTATAATGAGAAATGTGATTCATTTGCTGTTGCAGCATTTTCGCAGTTATCACCAGAACAGGAAACTGCTAAAATTCAGGAAAATGTAATAAAAAAATGCACGTCAATTTATTTGAAGGAGTGTTATTTTCCAAAAGAAAAAAATATTACGGTATATCCCTACATTCCAAATACGTATTTTCAAATCACTGTGATAGCTGTTCAATGTTATTATATTGTTTTAATTGTGCCGTATATTTCTGAACAGTTTTCCGAACTGTTATAAAAATGACAGATAAATAGGTACTGTTGATTAGTTTGCGTCATATATTTATGGCCTTATTCGCCGTTGTCTATGGTAAATTTCATCTATAATTTTTCACACTGCTTTTGACAATATTCTTCATTATTCTCCCTGAATGTGAGTAGATTAGTGTTTTACGATTTCTGATTAAGAGTCATACTTTTATTTATGCCTTTTGCTGATTGTTATATAATTTAAGAGTGTATAGCCACGTTTTCCTATGAATCCATACATGTTTGTGTTTTGAGGTTATGTTCATGTTATTTTTGAAGGTTTGTCACAACAGACCGACTTCAAAATACCCTTTTTATGTTATTTTAACATCTATATTAGAGAGTAATTTACTAAAGCCCTTGTTAACGAAATTTTAAGTATTTTATTTAATTTTTTCAAATTCTCCACCTGACTTGTGCCTTATTAAATATTTAAAGTTACATTATTTAAAGTAGAAAAACTCATAAATTCCAAAAAAGAATAAAACTCGTAGATTCATAAGAAAAATCTTTTTTTTTGCATGTGTACAAAATAATGCACTTCGTTTTTTTACTTTCTTTACGGAAAAACGCCTTAACATTGTAGATGAATTAAAGCCACCTTTAATGTTATTATAATATGATATTTGTTTTAAGTTCTAACTGCATGATGGATTAAAAAAAACAATGTTTAGGTTCTTTGTTTGGTAATTTTCTTTTTAAAAAAAACCCATACTAGGAACCTTGGCACTTTGTTTGGAACTATTGTCTAATGTCATGTTATAAAAAAATTGACATCGCGGCGTCTTCTCTCTCTCTCAATATTTACGGGTTTTGTATTTAAATATAAAAATTAATAAATAATAAATAAAATGTAATTTTTTTGGATCCGCATCTGCAAATGTTTTTTTTTTATTTATAATTTTTTTCAAAAGATTGGTATTCACTTTGTGGTGCCATTATTAATAAATATATTGGAAATCACTTTGTATTCACCACTTTATTAATATAAACATATCAATATTTTTGATTAATTACTTACCCACTTTAATCATTTTTTGTGCATGTTTATAATTTTTCTATTCTTATGTTATTGTGTTCTATGTTTATCATTTGTATATACTTGACATTATTATTTTTTAGTATTCAATATATTTCTGATGATGAAAGCATCGCTTTCGAAACATGTTTATATGTATATCGTCGCTGAATACAGCTTATGCGACGTTTCGTATATTCCGAGATGATCGAATAAAAACTGTTTTAAAAAATAATTGCAAGGTTAGATTTGAAAAAAATATTTTTTATAATTATTAGGCAAGCTTTCCAGCTTAATAAATATATTCTTTTTAGCAAATCTAACCTTGCAATTATTTTTTAAACAGTTTTTATTCGATCATCTCAGAATGTACGAAACGTCACATAGGCTATATTATATATGCAGCGACGATATATTAATAAAGTGGTTAATACAAAGTAATTTTTCATTCATTTGTTTTTTTTTTATTTATTTCATGAATTTTGAGTTTTTCTTTAAAAAAAAATATCGACCGGAAATATTTACAAATCTCTAAAATTAAAGTGGCTCGTTCAATTTTACCTTAAAAATTCGTTAATAGGAATTTAGCCTTTGTACATTCAGTTTTATAAAAAAATGCGTCCCCACGCTATTAGTTAGATAAGTCTCAGAATGGAGTTTTTTAACGACATCGTATTGATACTCTCTTTGTATAATTCCTATGGAAATATGCTACAGTAGTAGTTAACTCCCACCGTAGGGTGGGGTTCGACAATATCCTTATCAGCCTTTCCCTCTCCCGTAAACATACTTCCCAAGTGCACAAACATATACGCTTCTTAGTACATAAGTTGTCCACAAAAATGATTTATAATAAAATTACTCGTTTTTTTTACCGTTGTAGAACATTTGAAAACACAAGAGCACCAGGCATGTTCAAACTTATCGCAACGCGTAGAATGGATTTAGAAGATTGAACGTGTTGCAACTTTTTAATTCAATTCAACGGCTTTAATTTTATCCCTTATCTCAGTCCAGTCCTGACATACGTGCATGCAAGTATGCATCCCGATTTATAAATCTAATTTCCTATTATTTGTTTTGATTGCATTTTACTGTTTTCACAGAATATTAGAACCGAAAAAAAATATTTAACAGAAAAGGAAATATTTTGTGTAAACCACTAAAAGTGGTAATGATGTACACTTTCGAAAAAGTATGTTTTAGTGGTTTGTACAAAACATTTCATTTTATTAAAAGTGACACCATAAAGTAATTTTACGTGTATTGAATTTTTTTTTTAGCAACTCGCATTATAATTTAGAATAACAATATTCTGTTTCAGATATATTTTTCGGGCTTAAACCAATAATCATAAGACTACCACAGCAGTGCCATGGCTCTACTAAATCTACAGAGTGTTTCCATCAAGACGGAACTAGGGCCCCGGGAAGAAGGTGATAGTCAAATTTCATACAGGGATATGGATTTCGACCTCCCAGATGTGAAGAAGGAATGTTTTCTGTATGCAGAGAGTACTCCGGCAGCCAGTAACCCCGTTTATAAAAAAACAAACGTTGTTCGCCGGATCGGGATAGGCCGATTATCGGACACCCCTTGACCTCTCCAGGCGGACTCTTTCGACTCGTCACCTTGCAGCGCAGTTGGAGGGATTGAGGAATCATCACAGTGTGGCCCTCCGAAAAATCACTGATTTTCGCGATTTTTTTTTATGTTTAGCGTAAGCTATTAGGTTTTGTTTTTTTTTACAAATCAAGGCAGTGATAAAGAGTACAAAATGATTTTTTGTAAGTTGATTTATTTATTGTTTAATATTGTAAAAAATTATTGAAAAGTTCGCTTGAAAAAAAAAGGTCCTGTATGGTGTCCACGATTGCGGCCTTAATCCTGATCTAAAACAAAAATTTCAAAAAGATTATTAATCTGTGGAAAATCCACTATTGTGCTATGTAGGCATTTTTTGAAATTTGAAAAAAATGGAAGCGGTTTGAACAAAACGAATTGAGCCTTTTTTCGATAGTTTTTAATAGAAAAAACTAGGGAGATAAGAATAAAATAAATAAAAAAAATCCATACCACGATGGAAAAAGACGTGAAAAATTGTCTGTTAAAATTTGAAATGGATAGCTTGAAAACTCTTCTTTTGAGAGTGGACACCGTTTTGAAAAACACCATTCCGAGAAAAACGCGTTTAAAGTTTGGAGTGATATCGATCAATCGACGATGCCAGGTCCATGCAATATTAATTCTTCTTCCTGAAATATTTCATTTTCTGCAGAAATTTTGTTTCGACGAGCTGTCCCGGCTTCTTTGCTGTCCCGAGAGCTTCAGCGTACCGCAGTTGCGTTGCGCTCCTTGTATTTTGCAGGTGCACCCCATTGTCTCCAGGATTTTCAATATTGGATCATACCCTCCATTGAACGTACAAGCTCTACAGTACGTCACGATTTCCACAGTTTATTTCCCACAGAATATATGGTTAGGAGCGAGTTGCCACACGCAATGATTGAAACTCTCATTGTTGTTTTGAGTGTTTGCGCCCGTACATCTCTCAAATCTCAAATCTGCCTAAATCGGCTTCAAAACCTCTTGGACATCGTCATCGAGCGCTGGTGGGTGAGAATATTTTTCCCAAAATCCATTTGCCTCAGCTTTACTATATTACCACAGGAAGGTACACGCGTGGGTAGGAACAAGACAAACGAATAACGGTTGAATTGGGAGCCTAAGGAATGCTGTAGTGACCGATATAATTAACCATTTTTCGAAATTTTCACTCTGATGATCCCTTAATTCAAAAGTCCACATGATAGACACAGATTCCTACCCACCTCAAACCTTTATTCTTCGGAAACGTCTACTCCTTCCCTTCCCTTGCAATACCCTCAAAACAAGATCCCCAAAGATGACATAGGCCCTGATGAAAATTATTTACCTCAGTGGATCTTGTGTGAAGTCATTGTAACAATATGTGTGTGTATATATCAACGTACGAATTGTTGTTTTGTTATTCCAGGTAGCATGAATGTGGAGACTGTTCCCATCAAGGCAGAACCAGATCCCCGGGAAGAAGATGGAGGAGGAATTTCTTATACCGAAATAGAAATAGACCTGCTAGATGTTAAAAAGGAATGCTTAGAACAATCTGAAAGTATTACACAGTCAACAGGTAGAATAGATTTTTGTTTTAAATTATATTATTGATTTAAAATTAACAAATAGTACTTCTCATGGATTTCACTGTACTTATACTTTTCCTAATCTTTTTCAGACTTATTGTCGAACTTGAAGACGCTTCCCGGGGAAAAACCTTACTCTTGTCCCCATTGTAAGTACTCCTGCTTACGCAAAACGGTGTTGAAACTGCACCTCCGCACCCATACTGGAGAAAAACCTTTTTCATGTTCCGACTGCACTTATTCATGTTCTCTAAAGGGAAACTTGAAGACACATATGCTGGTTCACAGCGGAGAAAAACCCTTTTCATGTTTCGACTGCAAAAATTCATTTTCTCAAAAGTCACATTTGGCGAATCACATGTTGACTCACAGTGGAATAAAAATTTTTTCATGCCCGGAGTGCAACTATTCATGTTCTCGAAAGGAAAGTTTGAAGACGCATATGATTGTTCACAATGGAGAAAAAGCTTTTCCATGTCCCGAATGTAACTATTCATGTTCTCGAAAGGCAGATTTGAAGACACATATGCTTATTCACAGTGGAGAAAAACCTTTTTCATGCTCCGAGTGTAGTATTTATTTTCTAGAAAGTCACATTTGACGAGTCACATGTTGATTCACAGTGGAGAAAAATCCTTTTCATGTTCCGACTGCAGTAATTCATTTTCTCGAAAGTCATATTTGACGAGACACATGTTGACACATAATGGAGAAAAAGCTTTTTCATGTCCCGACTGTACCTATTCATGTTCTCGAATGGGCCTTTTGAAGGCACATATGCTGGTTCATAGTAGAGAAAAACCCTTTTCATGTCCCCACTGCAATTATGCATGTTCTCGAAAGGGATATTTAAAATCACATATGCTTGTTCACAATGTAGAAAAAGATTTTTCATGTCCCGACTGCAACTATTCGTGTTCTCGGAAGGGAGGTTTGAAGTCACATATGCTTATTCACGGTTTAGAAAAACCTTTTTCATGTTCCGAGTGAAACTATTTATTTTCTCGAAATTCACATTTGACGAGACACATGTTGACGAACAGTGGAGAAACAGCTTTTTCATGTACCGACTGCAACTATTCATGCTCTCTAAACAGCCGTTTGAAGACACATGCTGGTTCACTATGGAGAACAAACTTTTTATTTTCTGATTGCAGTTGTTCATATACTTGTAAAACATATTTGACGTTGACTCACAGCTGAGAAAAATCTTTTTTTTATGTTTAGACGGAAGTGCATCTTGACAAAAAGGAAGTTCGAAGAAACTCATGCAGACTCATATTGGAGAAAAACCTTTTTAATCTTCCTACTGTAACTTTATATTACATATTTATAGCGTCACATGATTACTCATCGGAGAGGGAAAAGTGTTTCGTATTCCAGCTGTACTTATTCATGCTCATATTAAGACACATGCTGACCCACAGTGAAAAGCAAGTTCGGTTTTTTGCGCGAAAAAAAAATTCCGGATTTCGTTCTACGCACCGCGAGGAAATTTTGGAGACACTTTGGTTCTCATAATAGTTTACGACTCATTGGTTGGGAGTTGGTTTGAGAGTGGGTCGGTTGTAATTAGTCTACACCAACGGAAAGCTTCCCTCATATTAGAGAGAGTTCAGATAATTTTCGGAAATTTCTCATATGGCTACTACCGAGGCACTATCCTACTCACTTTTTTCGGTATTTATTTATTATATTTGCACCTAAGGGTTTTTACAAGATAATATTATAACAGTGATGCAGGGGTAAACGTGAAGTAAAATGAACATGCTCGCAATGAACCATGTACGGGTCAGACGGGATCTGCACATTGCTACACGTTGTATTTCTATGCTATATTAAGTTGTTTTTCTTAACACAACATGCTCTATAATTTAGCTAAAGTTAGAAAAACATTTTGTCAATTGATGTGCGTTTAAAAAAAATTAACCGCATAACTATTTTTTAATATATTAAATAATTTGTATAATTTTTATGATATTTCTCTACCCTCCTCTCCCCCTCCGACAGCCCTGCCGCGTGCAAATTTATAAACAAAATAATAATTTTTTTACACATAAAAAAAATCATAATTTTTAAGTTCTGCAATTATTTTAGTTTTTTTTTTTACACAGGAAGCCCTGAGGTAAATAATTTACTCCATGGCCCATATCGTCTTTAGGGATGCTATGTGGAGGTTCTTTTAGAGGAGTCAAGGGTTTTTCAGATATTTTGGGACTCCCGACCAGAGGTGGCTGCCGAATTTGCACAGGGTCAACAGTTGTGTCCTTAAGTATCTGCGGGCTCTGTACAGGACACCCAGCTTCTGAGAGGCTAACTTTACTCTGGCTTCGATGGAGCCCCCATACCTGAGCTGGTCACTTTAGGTCGCACCAAGCATATCAATGGAGGGCTTGTTGGGAAGATTGCTTCCATTAAAGAAGACTAGATTGTCATTTCGATCAGTTTTCGTCGTAATAAAAAAATATTGTGTTTGTGAAACATCAATAATTAATTAATAAATGGCTTGAAATTGGAATGATCCAACCAAGCGGAAATTGTGAAACTATTGCATCCTGAATTGGGGTACTTTGTGAGTCTGGAGGTAGTGTGACGGGGAAATAGACGTGAAAGAGGAAGGTGGGGAAGCAGACTATTCACCTTTGGTCACCAAATAAAGCCCGCCCTAATTATTACCAATAAAACTCTTAATGATTAACTATTTTTTTTTTATTATTATGCAAATGTTTTTTAATCAGTAAATGATGAAATAAAAATATTTTTAAACTAGTAATAACAGTAATAAAAGATTTGATGAAATATAGTTCAATAAATAAACACAAAAATAAGAAATATGAATAAATAAACTTATAAATAAAAACAATAATATTTTAATCCAACCTATAAAAATACGTAGTTCAGTCAAAATTTTATCCTTTAAATCATCTTGCTGTCTAGGCAGAATATTTTCTTTTTAAACCAAAACAAAACGTTTTAGCAGGAGACGGAATGTGTATGAAAACAAATCTTTTTGTGCGGTTTTTTTGTTTAATGTATCGAAAAAACATTCGCAAGCTTTACGAGCAACTAATTGAAGTTTGAATATTTAAATAATATATATATATATATTGACGCATTGGTTACGATGTGCACATATTTGTGCGTTTCATAAACCTTGTGTTGCAGAGGGGCGCACATTTTTGTGCATTTCCGTGACCTTCAAGTTCAAATACAAAAAACACGTTTTAAACTTGTAATTCTTCATTATGGACTCTTCACTGGTTCAAAACATTGCTAAAAGTCATCATTATTTTCAAGGAAGAATTGTAAATTAATTTTAAACATAGACGACAGACGATATATTTTTTGTCAAAAAATGAAATAAGGTCATTAACTTTTTCTTTAGTCATTAGCTGATACTTATGACGCAATAGAGTCAAGTGCGGGAGCCCTAATATTATTTTTATTCGCAGCTGTTGCTATTTCAGCTCTTGTTAAACTGTGTTGTTATTACATAATATTATATGAAGTGTATTTGACTTATTTTACTATTGTGATTTGTGGAAGAAAATTTTTTTTTATAAATAATTTGATAAAAGTTTTTTTTTATTGATACTAGCTCGAAGTTGGAGTTTGCTGACATACATCCGGTAGGAGGACTGCGATCTAATCCCGCCCGCCGCAAGTGATAGATTTTTAACAAACATCGCCGTAACTAATGAGTTAAAGAAAAGTGTTTGAATGTGGATGAAGCAAAGGGTGTGTACCAACACTTTGCTTTTGCCCGTTGCAGGAAACTAATTGATTTTTTAATAAAAAAGATACGTGTGTGAATAAAAATTCTTGTTGATGAATTATTGTACAAAAAATTTCCTACTACAATTTCCTCTGCTCCTGGTAAGAATCCATAAGATTCTTGTTTATATGCAAGTTATCACTCATTTAGAGGAAAAAAATTGATCTCAACCTCGAAACGAAAACACACGCTCTTCGTATTGCGTGTATTGATGCATATTTTAAAACGACCCTATATAAATTAAATATTTTGAAAAAAATTAAACAGTGATTATTTTTCCGTGCAATTGATTTTTCCTAAAATTTCTTTGAGAATAATCATTCAATATTAAATCGCACTTTGTAAGAAAATCAGTACCTACCCAGTAAATATTATCATATAAATTCAATAGCCTAAATTATTCTCTCCACAGTGGCAGCACTTTTGCCTAATTGGCAGGGTGGTCCAAATATGAAGTACTCATATTTAGAACAAAAAAATTGTAATAAAATAAATAATTTGAGAACTGAATTAAGGACTTTTTGAATTTTTTTTTTAAATTTAATTGAAATCGAATGTTATTATTAAGTTCTGCAAGTATTTTTAGTTGTTATTTTTGTGACAGCTGTTTCGGCGTTTAAGGCCATTTTCAAACTGTGGTTAATCCACATTGCGAAGACTTATTTATATGATTTAATTTACTCCCACTCCTTTAAAATTTGGATGGGTAGTGATTTATTATCGGTAAAACAATTAAAGTCCTGAATTCTGTGAGGTTTTCACATTTATAATGTGTTTTTATTCGTATTTAACTGACAATGTTTTCTTAATTGATGTATTTAAATGTGTTGTATTGTTTTGATAATGTGAACATACTGAGAAGCGGTGAGTATGTAATTTTCCTTACTTTATTAATTAATGTTACATTAGGATCATTCGTTCGTTAATTAATAAATTAATAATTAATAAAGTACGATTCGAAGCGATCTCATCGACGAAGAAACAAATTGGTTTTGATGAATATCGAGAACCGGAACCGGAGTTAAGCAAGAGGTCTTTAACCCGATGTACGCGGACGAGCAGGCATGTGAGGCGCGAGCGGCCGTGCCCAGTACGCGGATGCCTCAACATTTGAGCTCCGAAATTTTGGCGTCGATAAAATCGGAATCCGGTAACTTATATTTGTAAAATCTTCGCATGCACGTTCATACATTCGTCAATCTAGCGACATCTATAAAATTTTAAAAATAATATACTGTTAATGTACTTAAAACGTAAATATATGTGGCCGGTGAAAGAGAGCCCTTTTTTGTAAACATTCAAATCTTCCCGCCCACCGTCCCGCCGACTCGGGGGCCTGCGCACTTGATTCACTGAGTTTCTACCGAGCGGTCTGTGCTAGCGGTGGGCGAAGGGGCTCGGTTTAGTGAGCCGGATCAGTAAATAAGCTCTTTGTAGTCAACCGGTTCGGTGATCCGGCTCGATTGAACGACGGTTCGCGTCCCACCGCACCATGCCCCGTCCCTCGCTCCCTTGGCCCTCCTAAAGACGTCCTTAAGACGCTCTTACACGATACTTTTTACATCCAGTTGTCATGTGGATTGTCTTTACAGAGAGCTAATTTAGTGATCCGGATTACTAAACCGAGCCGCTTCGCCCACCACTAGTCTATGCGTCAATTACGGGAATGCGCATAACTTTTGTTTATTTATATTAAAAAGGGTTTTATTTTTTAAAAAAAAAAGTTTTCAACATTCTGTGTAAAATAATATAGTGTTGGAATAGTAATATGTTGGTTACGGTTTAAATTTTGTTATCTGTAAAATTTTAGGTAGAATTGTGAAGTTTGTTTCAAAAAGTATATATAATATTTTATTTGCGAATGCGACTTACAAAAACATTTAGTAATAAAGAAAATAAGCAGGATTGTGTATGTTTACAAATTGTGAGAACAAATACGATAAAATTAGTCACATCAATTCAGTATTACATATTCTCGTAATATTAGATAACTAACACAAAATGGGGCACCAAAACCTTTCCGATGAACAGATCGTTGAATTTGTCGGCGCGCTAGATTCGGATTTTGAAATGTCCGAAAAAGAATATGTGCCATCTGATGTATCTAATGACAACATAGAAATGCAACCCACTGAAGCGATCCAGAAAAATAATGAAGATTTTTTTGGGTCTTGGACATCTGGTCCACATATCCCAATAATTTATGAATTCGACGACTTTCAGTCAGGTATAACAAACAACGGCCTAACAGAAAACTCACCGAAATCCATTTTTTACATAATGGAGAAGATTGTCACAGAAACAAACAAATTTACAGTTTTAAGCTTAGCGAGAAGGAACCGACGCCAAAATCCCGAACACAGCAACGAAGACATACCGATATATCAGAAATGTACACTTTCTTTGCTTTGTGCATGTTGATGGCACGGAATAGGGATTTGCGTTTAACGCGGTGACGTCACGGGTAGGTAAGTAAACAACATCGACCGCGTATAGGAAAACCGCCAAACCGGTCCGTGTACGGGTGCCTAAAGAAGTATATATGGAACGGAGCACTCTCGGTATCACGCATCCTTACTGCACTCGATTTATGTTGAATCCTTTCCGACCCGTGAGTCTCCCACTGGCAATCAATGCGCCCGACATTTGCGCTCACTTCAGGATGAGGGAATTGATTTTTTCAAGATAATATTATGAGTATAAAAGTATAAAGAGTATAAAGTATAAGACTGATTATTCGATGTCAAACTTCATTCGGAACACAGCAATGTTTTTCTTTACATTACGTATGTTTGTAATTTTTCATGAAATTTCATTCAGAACATGTGAATGTTACAATGCTCCCTATGATAGCCGAGTTTTCTAACCATCCACGAATCAGTCTGAAGAAATGTGTAGCAATGTGCACATCCCTTCTGACCCGTACACGGTTCGTTCCTAGGATATCCATTATATTCCATGTTTACTCCCGTATCATTTTTATAATATTATCTGTATCATAACATATGTAAAAAGCCTTATGGGCGTAAACATTTTTTTTTTTCAAACTCCACTTGAGGGAAATAATTTCCCTCAAGGCCTATATCATCTTCGGGGATGCTATGTGGGGGGTCTTATAGAGGATATAAAGGAGTGAACTTGGATCTTGAAGAGACCCATGTTGTAGAAGGGAGGAAACACAGAGGCCGGCAGATTATTCATCAGCCGAGCTCTTGAACACAAGAACGAGTCGTAGAAGTGACCCGTTCTAATGTGACAAATGTAAACCGTGTGCAAATGTTGGACGCGTATTTGGCGCGATTCTCGACTATACACCGGTGCCGAAGGGATCAATGACTCTAGTTCCTCGGAGCATCTTCTATTAAAATACCGGTAGAACAAAGACAGCATTCCCATCTGACGTCTGTGCTCCAAAGGTTGCAGTCCATTTGTTAAGATAGGTGAATCTAACAAACGGACCACCAGTTTCTGCAGAGAGTAAAGGGTTTTTTCAGATATTTTGTGGCTCCCGACCAGAGGTGGCCGCCAAATTCTACAGTGGGGCGCACTTGCGATTTGTGCAGGGTCAGCAGCTGTGTACTATTAGAGTGTCTGTGAGCTCTGTACAATACGCCCAACTTCTGAGAGGCTAACTTGACGGTGGCTTCGATGAAGCACCCATACCTGAACTGGTCACTTAAGGTTACACCAAGCGTGTCAATGGAGGGCTTGTAGGGAAGATTGCTTCCGTTAATGGAGAATAGGTTGTAATTTCGATTCCTTTTAGACGTATTCAGACATGATTGGGTCTTTGAAACATTAAACTAGACCATGTTGTTCTGACCCAAAGACGAGACCCTCTCGAGGTAACCGTCCATTCTCTGCTTCAAAGCCCCGCGAGCCGTTGGAGTTTGTGTTCCCTTTGGGGGCTTGTCAAATAAAAAGCTATCATGGACTGCACTGTCATCCGCGTAACAATGAATTGGTGCACATGTCAAGAGGCCATTGATGTGCAACAAAAACAGTGTCGGAGACAGAACCGATCCTTGCGGGACAGAGTGCAGTGCGTAAAACGAAACCCAGAATTATTTTCTCGTGCAGAGGCACAAATTTGATGTTTTAAATATGACTACAATCTAATCACATGATGAGTCATTTCTTACTGTGAGTCAGCATGTGCCTTATTAATAAAATTTTCGCCGAGCATGAATATGTACAGTTGGAACATGAAAAGAGTTTCCCTCTCCCATGAGTAATCATGTGACGCTTTAAATTTCCCTTTCGAGAACATGAATACGTGCAGATGGAGCAAGAAAATGGTTTTTCTCCAGTATGGGTGCGCAAGTGCGGTTCTAACGCCGACTTGCATGAAAAGGAGTATTCACAATAGGGACAAGAGTATGGCTTTTCCCTAGGAAGCGTCCTCAGGTTCGTCAATAAGTCTGAAAAACATTATGGAAAGGGCATAAGTGTAAGCACAGTAAATTCATGATAAGCAAAAATTTTGCGAGCAGTATTTGTTAATTTTAACAAACAAAAATCGGTTCTACCTGCTGACCGGGTAACACTTTCAGATTGTTCTAAGCATTCCTATTTTAATATTTGGCAGGTCTATTTCTATTTCCGTATAAGTCATTCCCCCTCCGTCTTCTCGGGGTCCTGGTTCCACCTTGATGGTAACAGTCTCCACATGAATGCTACCTGGAATAACAAAACAACATTTTGTACGTTGATATATACACATACGAGGTGTGTTCAAAAGAAAAGTTGAATTTTGAATTTTCGCAGGCTGTGTACATTCGATTATCGTTTTTTTTTTGTTATGTTGGTACATATATGTTTATCATATGTTAGCATTATCAGCCATTTTGGATCACTGGTTTGTTTATGACAACTGGAAAGGTTAGTCACGTTTTGTTTTTTCTTCGATATTTTACTAAAAAAAATTTAGTAAAAAATCGAAAAACATCGATTTTTTGAAGAAATGCTGAGAAGGACATAGAAAACAAATCAAATCTAAAAATTCACTTCAATCGGACTGATGATGCCTCAGAAAACGAACCTGAATAAAAATTCGAAGAACACCCAAAAACGTGACTAACCTTTCCAGTTGTCAAAAACAAACCACTCATCCAAAATAGCTGATAATGCTAATATATGATTAACATATGTGTACCGACATAACAACAAAAAAATCGATAATCGAATGTACACAGCCTGCGAAAATTCACCTTTTCTTTAGAACGCACCTCGTACATTGTTACAATAACTCCACACAAGAGCCACTGTGGAAAATAATTTTCAGCAGGGCTATGTCACGTTTGAGGATCTTGTGTTGAGGGTAATGAAAAGGAAAGAAAGGAGTAGACGTTTCCGAAGAACGAAGATTTGAGAGGTGGAAAGGAATATGTATGTCTATCATTCATAATTCATAATTTCCAACTTCGGTACAAAGCGACTGGTCGAAAGAGAATGCCTGGAGAGGTCGAGAGGTCTCCGATAACCGGCCTTTCCCGATCCGGCGAACAAGGCTAATATTTATTTTATATATGTGGTTACTGGATGTCGGTGTACCCTCTGAATACAGTAAACATTCCCTCTTAACGTCTGGGAGGTCGACATCTATATTCGCGTATGGAATTTCACCGTCACCTCCTTCCTGGGGCCCTGGTTCCGTTTTGATGGAAACAGTCTGTGGATTTAGTAGATCCATGGTGCTTCTGTGGTAGTGTTATGATAATTGGTTGAAGCCCAAAAAATACACCTGAAACAGAATATTGTAATTATAATCTGAGCTTTTAAAAAATTCTTCAATAGACACAAAATTAATTTATGGAGTCATTTTTAAAAAAATATAAAAAGAATTGTTTTGTTGAAACGAAAAATTTTTTTTAACACGTATTTTAATATTTTGTTTAGGTTGGAATATTCTATCAAAACAGTAACCGCGTAAAAAACACATAACATGAAATCTGATTTTTATAACGGGATATATTTAACCCTTAGAAGACGAGCAGATTTTGTATGAATTGGTTTTTCGTAAATTACGTTTAACGCTCACTACAGGCTTGAAATATTATTTAGCTGTATTTTTATTTATTTTACAGTATTCTTAAATGTTGTAAGATTAGTTTTGTATACCCAATATTATATTTTTCCTGGGTTATTATGTGTTAGATGAAATGTGAATAAAAAAATTACCTTCAAATGACCAACTCCCTGAATGGAACACTCACAGATTGTTTATTTATTATCAAGTCGTAAAATTTCTTTTTTTCACATGAAGAATGTACATTTGGCAATTAAGTTATCAAATTTTATGATGAGTTTTATTTACACAGTAATTATGATAATTGTTTTAGTACAAGACACTCACACACTTACGCAAAGCCACTTGTCTGCATTAGAAAGGGCGACCACGAGATTGTTCGGCGTGACGGACACTTTTAATAATTAAAACTTTTCTACAGTGTGATATATTCGAAAACATGTAGTGGGACACAAGGCAACTTGACAACAGTAACACCAATAACGTGTCTGGACTCGACGTGACACGTGACACTCCCGATAAATTGATTTTCTCTTTGAATTGGAAGATGGTGGAACATCCGAAGGAAAATGTCTGGCAGTTAGCCTCAGTGGATAATCGCCAACTCGATTTACCTTTTTTGCTGACTCAGGAATATGGTGTTTTGAAATAAGTTGCCTAATTACTTCCAAATGAAAATCAGTTAAGCTCACTTCTTTTTTTGTTTGTAACTTGTACATTGCGTGGGCATTTATTAAAACTACGTCAATTGTCCGAAAAGCAATTTTTTTGTACCACTTTATAGTTTTGCGAACACTTTGCACGAATGTAATTAACATATCTGACCTATCAACACCTCCCATATTCTTATTGTAATTAATTACACAATTGGGTTTAACTATTGGATCTTTGGTTTTCCAGCTATTTTTTCCTGCTTCTTTCATTGATGCATTGTGCGATGTAGTCAGCATATGTACTTCCCTCTTGTCGTGCCATTTGATTGCAAGTAGGCAGCCAGATGTTTTGCATTCTACATCTCCTTTTTTTACGTTTCCAAATGGCGGCATATTTTTTCGGGTCTTTTTGACAGTACCGCAGGCATTCGTTTTTTTGCTGTGCAAATAGGTGAATAGAAAGGGACTCGAATACCAGTTGTAAATAATCCGTTAGTAAAGAAACAACCACTTTCCCAGAAGTCAGTAGTTGCCCGGATATGTTTTCTGCCATATTTGGTATTTCTATGTTAGATTTAGCACCGCAATAAATAACAAATTGTAAAACGAACCTCAGTTTTACAGTCACATATAACAAAAAGTTTTATGCCGAATTTGTGCCTTTTCGCCGGAAGATACTGCTTTATGCACAATCTGCCTTTGAATAAAACCAAAGACTCGTCAATGCACAAATTCTCATAAGGATAAAAATATTTTTTGAATTGACTGCATACCAAATCCACAAAATCTCTAACTTTATGTGTAGTATCACCTTTCTGTTGTTTTTCATTGTCTGAAAAATGGAGCATGCTTAGGATAGATAAATATCGATCTCTTGGCATTGTTTCTCCAAATATCGGTGATGAAATTAACCTGTCTACCGACCAATATTGATGGATTTTGCCTTTTTTACTTCGCGCCATAAGCATCGTCAAGGCAATGAACACGTACATTTCATTAACAGTAACATTTTTCCATTTGTGCAATCTAGAATTTGGAGCAAATGTTTTTTGAGATTTTAGAGTATCAAAATATCGGTTTGTTTCGATTACAACAATGGTCACGACATCTGAATTTAGAAAAAGCTCAAAATAATCAGCCTCACAACTCTCTTGGTTTAGTTCGCAATCTCTTAATCCTGATTGCTGATTGAAACTATGTACATCTGGCTGGAAGTTGTTGCCACATCGCCATGTTGGAGAGAAATTTGTAAAATTTATATTATTGGAGGGATCTTCGTCCAAGCGTTCAAAATCTTCAATTTCATCATCTCCGTTGTTTTCTGAAGATTTCTCCAAACTCTCCAAATTTTCAGGTATATAATCTTCATCATCACTCATCGAAAAATCTGAATCGCAATCTAGCACAAAGTTTTCAATGTCTTCATTCATTTTAAAGGATTAAAAATCTAATCTAAATATGTATTTTCAACAAACAGTCAAATATGCAAAACAATACAATAATATTAAATTCACAAATAATACGCACAATAAATGCTAACGAAACACTTCATAAAAGTAAATATTTGCACAGAAACACTCCAAGAGTAATAAAAAAACGGACACCCTAATATAACAATAAACGGTATATAGCTGAGCGGCCAGCAACTCGACACTCACTCGGCGAAGGGACAACTAAGACTGTATGCGCGTGTATGCGTGCGCTGAAAGAAATGAATAATGTGAGAAGAGATACAACTTACTAAAAGTTCTTTTAAAAACAAACTATACGTAAAAAGGAAAATCTGTTATAAGGATGTGGTAGAAAATGAACAACTTTATGCAACAGATTTTTTACTTCGACGTTTTACTGTTAAATTTACTAAATATTTAGCGATGAACATGACAAATGCTCAAAACTACACTTGCAGTGCGCCGTTCTGTGGGAGATTTTTTCTGACACTACAATTGTAGTTGGCCGTCTCCTAGAGGTTAAATGCATGTAAGAGTATATCAGGACTGGATTAAATTAAAACCGATATATCGTAGTTTTTTAAGACACAATATAGTAAACTACAACTTGACCTCCGAGGTCACCGGAAGCCGAAAGAGGTAAAATTAGTCGGCTTCAGTTGCACCACGTTCAATCTTCTAACTCCATTCTACGCGTTGCGATATGTTCGAACATTTGCCTGATGCTCTTTTGTTTTTAAATGTTCAACGACGGTAAAAAAAGGGAGTTTTTTTATTTATTTTTAAATCCTTATTATGTGGACAACTTATATATTTGGAGAAAGCGTATATGTTTGTGCACTTGGGAAGTATTTTTACGGGAGAGGGAAAGGCTTATAAGGATATTGTCGAATCAAAACTCACAAGCAGCATAGTTCAATGTATTATATGATATTTTGAATCATAGGAATTATACAAAAGGAATATCAATGAGATATCGTTAAAGCACTCCAACATCAGACTTGTCTCACTAATAGCGTGGGTACACGTTTCTTATAAAACTAGAGGAAAAAAAAGAGTTCCTATAAACGTCATTTAAATAATAGCACGAACCAATTAAATTTAAGCGATTTTTAGTAACCCCCGGGAACTGGCACAAGTCAGGCGGCCAATTTAAAAAAAATATTAAAAAATTACTCCGAATTTAGCAACAGCCATCCTCCCTAAAACATTTGACCTTATTGGTTGCAATCAATGACAATGATAACAATAAAAGATGTACGTTAACTCTATAAATAAAACAGTGATTTCTTCTTGCAACAAAATAATAACTTAGTCAATACATTTGGAAGTTGGTTGAAAGTAATTATCAGCTAAGACAAGCTATTTTGTAAACAAGGGAAATTTGTATATTATTATTTTGAAAATAACATAAAAAGGAGTATATAGAAGACGGTCTCTTCTGAAAAACCTTAAAAAATAACATGAACATAACCTCAAAACACAAAACAAATGTTTTCATGGAAAACGTGGCTTTACACTATTTAATAATATAACAATCAGCAAAACGCTTAAATAAAATATGGCTGTTAATCAGAAATCGGAAAACACAAATCTAATCACATACGGGGAGTATAATTAGGAATGTTCTCACCGGCAGCGTATGGAAAAAGTCACATAATTTTTGCTATAGACAATGGAAAACTGCGCATAAGACCATAAATAAATTACACCAACTAAACACCAGTACCTATTTATCCATCTTTTCCAGTACAGTTCGGAAATCTATCCAGAAATATATCGCACAATCAAAATAATATAATGACACTGAACATCTATCCCAGAGATTTTAAAATATGGTAATCTATATTTCGAATAAAGGAATTTTCTCTTAAAGTTTTTTCGGGAAATATAATATTATTTCAAATAAATTTAGTTACATTTTCTTTTGAGTAAAATTTTTCAGTTTCCTTGATATGACGGTGCGTCGGGCAGTTGGTATTATTCTAGGAATAACGCAAAAAGGGAGGAACAGAAATGCGATCTTAGGTAGTAGTAATTTATTTTGATAGTCGTGGGGTTAGTCTTAAAACTAGAGTTAATCTTAATTAGAGATAATAAATTCAATAAAACTAGATACGCAATTACTTAATTCTACTGTTAAAGTCTTTGTACTTAAAATTAGAGGTTCACTGGCTTAGGCAATTACTTAATTCTACTGTTAAAGTCTTTGTAGTTAAAATTAGAGGTTCACTGGCTGACATTGTGAGAGGAATTATCATTAGAGTCAGAGGCACTTCCCTTTTTGGTGATGGCTGTCCATGGTCCAGTCGCTGCGTTGAATGTAGAGTCGTCGCGTTCGCACTACGTATTCGTGTACCTCCGGATCGGGAGTAGGTGCAACGCGGCGATAATCAGAGGCATGGGCGGTCTCCGATGTTGATCTCCGAAGGGCGAAGATCAGTTACTTCCTTCTGGGATGGAAGCGTAGAATTCCTCGTCGTCAGAGGACCTGGGCGGCCTCTCCAAGGAGCGAGAATAGGAACCTTCCTGGGCGGAAGGTTTCACTTGGCTGTGTGTCCTGGGCGGACTACTGCGACCGACTCTCCGTCCTGGGCGCACTCTTGCAACGACTCGTGCTTCCTGGACGGAAGACTGCACCTGACTGTCTCCTAGAGCCTACTGTCCTTCTGTCTACCTGTCTACCTGTAGGTATTATCTTTAAACCCGCATTGTTCAGCGGCCTTTGTTCCGTCGGGCGGCTCAATTCCTTTGAGGTGTTTATTGCCGTCTCATAAAATTCCAAAGGAATTGCGGACTTTCCCAAAATAGCAGTTAAGATTATATTATTTTAGTTACGATTTTCTAACAATAGGTTCGGCTAGCCTTTGTACTAAATTCATTTTATGGCCGGTCTAATCTGGGAATTCCTATTATTTAAAATGCAAATTTTAAATCTAAATATTTCGGTGAATTCGGTCATTTATTTTAGTTGATTACAAAAGGCTATATCATCCTGATCAGGTGATAACTTTGATAATGATTTAACAACAAATTAATGAGAACGTATCTCATTAGAACCAAATCTAGAATAAAGCGGGGAGGTTAGAATATATTTAATTTGAATTTGTTTTTGTTATATATTTATAAATACAAAGATAATACCAATGACTTACTTGAAAATCGGTACCTACTTCAAATAAAACAATGTTTTGTTTCTAGTCTATGACTGCATCGTTGTCTATGTATAACCTGACATGCTTTCGGCTCCCTGAATCATGTCCTGTTTCGATACTCAAATTCTACACAATATCTCTCACTAAGTCATTCGCCCCGTACTTGTGATAGTTATTGGCAAGTTCTAATGCTGATATTTTCTACATCAGTACTAATCACTCCATTCACATTGCTTGCGATTCCATTTCTAGCGGTCATGTTTCCAAATCAAACTATTCGACCGTTGGGCTTTATTTTAGCCTAAAGCGTGCTCAAATGCCCTTTACTCATTTTCCTTATCATCCTTTCCATCTTCCGTAAACACACTTCCCAAGAGTCCAAATTCGTACGCTTGGTCCAAGTATTCATAAGTTGTCCACAAAAATCGATTTTTTAAGCAAATTAAACTGATTTTTCGTACCGTCGTAAATACTTAAAAACAAAAAGAGCATCAGGCAAATGTTCGAATTTATAACAACGCAAAGAATGGAGTTCGAAATATGTACGTATTGCAACTGAAGCCAACATCCCAAATGAAGTTGGTCATAGATTTTTGTTACTGTTTTTTAATCGAAGTCTTTCGTTTTGCGAAATTGAAACCTTATATTATGATTTTTATAAACAATAATTATTAATCTAAAACACTCATCCAAATTGAAAAAAAAAAACCTTCCGAGCAAAGATAAATGTCGCCGGCAGGACTCGAACCCGCACCCTTCTAATGTCCGGTTAGATGCTCTACCGTTGAGCTACGTCGGCTTATCGCAAACCCGCCAAGTTAATCAATATATACTAGTGTTCCATTTAATAATTACTGTTTTTATTATATTTTCACCTGTAAGCAACCAACTTTATTAGTATGAGAGAGGCTTGTAACGGCTAAATCCCTCAAATAGATGGCGTCGAAGTTGGGTGCGGGTTCGAGTCCTGCCGGCGACATTTATCTTTGCTCGGAAGGTTTTTTTTTTTCAATTTGGATGAGTGTTTTAGATTAATAATTATTGTTTATAAAAATAATAATTGTTACCCTTTGCGCTATGCACAAAAAATCTTGTCTTAAGTTTTTAAGAACTTTAGTTTATCAATTAATACCTTATATTATGAATTAGATTTCCGTTATAGCAATGTTCTGTTATGGGTGTATTTTTTGGACTTCAACCAATTATCATAACACTACCACAGCAGCGCCATGGATCTACGAAATCCACACAATGTTCCCATCAAGACGGAACCAAGGTCCCAGGAAGAAAATGGAGGTGACATGCCGTACACGGATATAGATATCGACGTCCCAGGTGTGAAGAAGGAATGTTTCCTGTATGCAGAGAGCACTCTGACATCCAGTAAGTTGCATTGCATATTATAGCATGCGCAATAAATTATTTTCGTTTTGTAAACTGGTTAAAAAGGATGTTATATGTTTTTTTTTAAAAGAAATGTTTTTTTTAATAATGAAATGTATTTACTACATAAAGACATTAGGAACGATCCAAATAATTACTTACTACCTTTTACAAAACATACAGAAATATATGAACTTAACTAATTTAACAAACAAAGCATATATACTACTCAAGAAATATCATTGAATGACTCACAATTTTTTTTACAAATTCTTAAAGAAATAACCGTCAACTTGTCAACCGAGGATCTAAACAGAGTATATTATGCTTTATGTCACTCTCATTTGGAATTCGGAATATTAGTATGGGGCTTTAACAACTGAACATTACTCATAAAAAACACTTTAAATGTCCCCATAAGGACATGAACAAACACAGTATAAAAAAAAATGTTTGCCAAAAATATTCTGATTCATCATCTCAAAAAAGACAAAATAGCTCAGTCCTTATAATACCAGAGCAAAGCAACTAGACAAGCTTAATGTACCTACGTATAATACTACTTTTAGACATACAAGCTCTGAATTTTTAGCTGTAAAATTATGCAATAAAATCCCACCTAGAACTTTGCTGAAGGAATTAACAGAAGAAGAACTGACTAGTATTCTTAAAACAACGTCATGGAAATTACTGATAATACCCTACCCAAACCTTAAAGTTCAAATATAGACGTCGTTGAAACCCCTTTATTCGAAACCTAGTTCACCTCCGCACAGGATCTACTAGTAAGGAGGACTGAGAAAAAAATCTATAATACACATTCATTTTTTATACCTTACCTTCTTAAAATGTGAAAATTATGGAGTAATTAAAAAAATTAAATAAAATAAAAATATATAGTTCTAGTATGGTGACTGGTTTATTCAAGTATAACTTTCGAGATATCCCTATTTATAAAATAAATTATGTGGTGGACTGGATCGGGAAAGCCCGGTTATCGGAGAAACCTTGACCTTTCCAGACGGATTCTTTCGACCCATCGCCATACGCCGCAGTTTCAGGAATGGATCTGTCACTCCTGGACACAGATTCCTACCCACCCCTCAAACATTTTCCCTTCGAAAACGTCTATAACATCCATTCCCTAGAAATACCCTATCTAATACAGGAATCCCAAATATGACAGGCACTTAGGAGAAATATTTGCCTATTTCAACGTACGTATTGTTGTTTTGATATTCCAGGTAGCATTAATATGGAAATTGTTCCCATCAAGGCAGAACCAGGATCCCGAGATGAAGATGAAGGGAGAATTCCTTGTTTGGAAATAGACATAGACCTGCCGGATATTAAAAGGGAATGCTTGGAACAATTTCAAAGTATTACCCAGTCAGCAGGTAAAACCGACTTTTGTTTGTTTAAACTAACAAATAGTTTTCGCAACATGCTTGCTTTTAATGGAATTTAATGAACTTACACTTAAAAAGCTTTTTTCGTAATCTTTTTCAGACTTACTGATGAACCTGAAGACGCATCCTGGGAAAAAACCATACTCTTGTCCCCATTGTAAGTACTCTTGCTCAGGCAAGTCGGCGATAAAACTGCACTTGCGCACCCATACTAGAGAAAAACCTTGTTTGTATCCCGTCTGCATATTTCCATCTTCACAGAAAAGTAATTTCAACGTACACATGTTAACTCACTCTAGAGAAAAACCGTTTTCATGTCCTGACTGTAATAATACATTATCTCAAAAGGGAGATTTCAAGAAACATATACTGGTTCACAACGAGGAAAAAACTTTTTCATGTCCCGACTGCAACTATTCATGTTCTCGAAAGGGAAATTTAAAGGCACACATGTTGGTTCACAATGGAGAAAGAGCTTTTTCGTGTCCCGACTGCAACTATTCATGTTCTCGAAAGGGAAATTTAAAGACGCATATGCTAGTTCACAACGGAGAAAAAGCTTTTTCATGTGCCGACTGCAACTATTCATGTTCTTTAAAGGGAAATTTGAAGGCGCACATGCTGGTTCACAACGAAGAAAAAGCTTTTTCGTGTCCCGACTGTATCTATTCCTGTTCTCGAAAGGGAAATTTAAAGACACATATGCTGGTTCACAACGGAGAAAAAGCTTTTTCATGTGCCGACTGCAACTATTCATGTTCTCTAAAGGGAAACTTGAAGACGCATATGCTGGTTCACAGCGGAGAAAAAGCTTTTTCATGTCCCGACTGTAACTATTCATGTTCTCTAAAGGGAAATTTGAAAACACATGTGCTGGTTCACAAAGAAGAAAAAGATTTTTCGTGTCCGACTGCATCTATTCATGTTCTTGAAAGGGAAATTTAAAGACACATATGCTGGTTCACAACGGAGAAAAAGCTTTTTCGTGTCCCGACTGCTCATTTTCTCTAAAGCTGAACCTTTATCTTACGTAATATTTAGAACAGAAAATGTCTGCCTCTCCTCGAGAAAATAGAGTCGTTCGGTAGCTTGGAGCCCTCACCACCAGAATTATTCCCCATGTTGAAGAGACTTGTTACCCGTGGCTCTGTCCTACTGACTTTCTCTTGGATATTTATTTATGGTCTACGCCCTTAACCCTTTAGGTGCCACCGAACGATATATCGTTCCGATACATTATTTTATTTGAGTGCCACAGAACTATATATAGGTCGAACGGTTCTAAAATTACGTCACATTATTGAAAACAAGTGTCTCTGTCTGTCATTTGAAATATTGACAACTATTTGTATAGTTTAGGTATTTTTTAAACAATACGGCAAAGAGTTATTGTAATAATTAAAAAAAGCAACGGCTAATTGTATTTAAGAAAGGATCTCCATCTTTTGTGTTATATAACACATAAAAGCATTTTTAATTACATCACATCCTATGGCGTACCTATTAATTTTTGGTTTTAATACACAAATAACGGTGCAATTGCAGAAAATAATAATAACTTGAGTTTTTTTTTTTTACTTTCAATATTTTCCATTTGGGAAATAATTAATTTGAATTGTTCAATATAAATAAAATTTCTTACTAGATCCTCAAGTTTTGTATGATGTTACTTTTACGCCACTGCTATCATTACTTTCGAAACAAAAATACATTTTTCTGAGGAATTTCATTGTTCTATTCGTATTGTACAAAAATGTGTTTTCCTCGAATAGGGTGTTGCAATAAATCAGTCAACGAGAGTTTACCCTTAAACCAATGCTTATACACAGTTCAGTTGTGTTCCCGATGTCGAGTGGTGCTGTTTGCATTGGTTCGTTAGTGCTCAGTGATTTAATTGACAAGATTTTTATTGCCGACTACATACATCCTCAGGTTTTTATCATTATTTTATTTGATATAATTTTGTAATCTATTAGTGTCGTTACAAGACTGTACATCTGTTAGGTGCTGGATCCAGAGCCACTTTCTTTGCTTTCGAAGGATGCGGGGTACAGGGCCGACTATTTTTGAGGAGGCAGATTCACGAATCCTTCAGGTGGGAGGCAGGAGAATTAAAAGACTTAACTAACTAACTAACCATCACGCCGTTTCCCCGCAGGGGTAGGCAGAGAGGACGGACCGCCAAACAACTCGATCTTGGCATACACTTCTTGCTTCATTCACTTTCATACAACGTCTCATACATTCTCTTCTGTTATTCCGACTTCGACATGGCCCGACTCAAGTATTTGATTCACTTGATCGTGCCACGTCTTCCTTGGACGTCCCCGGCTTCTTCTTCCATTCACATTCGCGTCATATATTTTCCTTACACTCCTTTCTTCATTCATTCGCTCTACATGCCCAAACCATCTAAGCGTCCCTTTCTTAATCTTGCTCACTACGCTTACATCAGCCTTGCATTCTTTACGAATCTCAACATTTTTCACACGATCATACATGGTTTTACCACACATTCGTTTCAGAGATTTCATTTCTACATCATTCAGTCTACTTTTATCCTTCCTCTGCCAGTTCCATGCCTCACTGCCATACACCGGGGTTGGTATCAGCACTCCATTGTGGACTGCTAGCTTCGCTTCTTTGGACAACTTTTTGTTAGACTTTGTTCACGAGATGTCACTGGTTACGAGCTGTGAGTAGTTACGAGTGCTTAATTAATAAAAACGGTGACATATTTATACAGTTGGTCCTGTATATAATTGTCGTATGAATCATATACATATGTACTTATATTTACAATGAATTGAATAATTGTAAAAAGAATCCTTTTTTGATAAATAATATAAAATTTTAAACTCTCAACGGATTAAAAGATAGAAAATATTATTTTGTGAATCATTAATAAATAATAAATGAAATTTTTTGTCAATTTTTTTCGAAAGCTATTGAAAAGGGATGAATACATATTTTTCATCAATTATATTTTTTTAGCGTTTTATCTCAAATAGAAAAAAACAATAAACAATTGAAGGATATATATGTAGAAACACGTTCACAACGATAGATTAAAATAAAAGTTATCGAAATAAATATATATATATATATATTCAAGGATTATCGACACTTCTCCAGCATTTAAAAAAAATACGTGTGGCACCTAAAAGGTTAAGGACTATTACATATGTTATGATACAGATAATATTATAATAGTGATACTGTAGTAAACATGGAGTATAATGGATATCCTAGGAACGAACCATGTACGGGTCAGAAGGGATGTGCACATTGCTACACATTTCTTCAGACTGATTCGTGGATGGTTCGAAAACTCGGCTGTCATAGAGAGCATTGCACCATTCGCACGTTCTGATTGAAATGTTCATTGTCATAAAAAAATTACAAACTTACTATCATTACACCATTCACTTGTACTTAATGAAATATTTCATAAAAAAATACAAATTTACTTTATCTAATGAAAAACATTCCTGTGTTCCAAAAGAAGTGTCTAACCTCGTATTATCAGTTATATACTGAAATTGCTTAAGGAAATGAATGTGAAGGATCTCATACAATTGTCTCGAAAGAATCACTTCTCTCATCCTGAAGTGCGTTCAATGTAGGCCGCATTGATCGCTGGTGGGAGACACGAGTCGAAAACATCGTACAAGGGTTGGTGCGACGCAGGAGTGGTGTTACACAAATTCTTGTACGCGGTAAATATTGATTTCTCACCTACACGTGACGTTTCGCCACTTCCTTTACGGTGCCAAATTGTAAAGCGATCTGCGGTTCGGATACCCATACGAATTCGTAACAATATTTGCTTTTTAAGCCAAAAATAATAATACAATCTATCAACAGTTATTAATTATGGTTGATTATACTCCAAAATACATCTTAGGGTTATCAAATAATATTAAATATTAATACGTCAGGAGCAACAATGTTGGTTCAGGTAACCGAGTGTTTGGCACCGTAGGGGGATAGTTAAACCGCTATTTGTTAGGCTACTTCAACGCAGACGGAACCCGTCGTCTCGAAATATTTAAGTACAAAATTAAGTGCGTTATTTTCGTATCCGCATATGCAAACATTTTTTATTTATTTTTATGAATCAAAAAGTTTTTTTGAAAATGAGTTTTTCAACTGGATCCCGAATTTAAATATTTAATAAGAATTGGCACAAGTCAGGTGGAAAATTTGAAAAAATAAAAAAAAGGACTTAGAATTTCGCAGCAGGACACCCTCCTTAATATATTTGACCTTATTGGTTGCAATCAATGACGAAGATAACGATAAAATAAATACGTTATCATATCTTACATGAATAATTTTAAATTAACACCAGTGTCGCAGAAACACACATTCGGGATCTGGGTGTAATATTCACTTTATTACACTTGATATTCATTACGCACGTCAACAATCCATTTCATTTTTATACTTAATTACCATTAAGGTAAGGACGGACTGGGCCCACGTACGCAACGTATGCGATCCTACGTTCCCAGGCCTACGTGCACACTTGTCCTACGTACGCAACGCAAAAATAGGTAAGGACACGCCTTCCAACGCGTGTGATTGGTGTTTCTAGGTGACGCATCACTCAGTTGATTTGACGCTTCTTTTTAAGGTTATGTGTTTCCCTTGTTACTTATTAGAAAACGCACGCATATCTACTGTTCAGCTTTGTAATTATCATGTCTTGTAATTCTGAAAGTGATATACATTTTATCAACAAAACTAGCAATAAACGCACCAGCAAATCTCAAATGAACCGCAATACAATCAATAAACGTCAAAAACATAACCATAGACATCAACTCAAATCGTCGGTCCCATCTCCTCCACCTTCCATACGTCCCACGCCGATCTGGACAGCGCAGGTCGGCGTTGCGTGGGGCGCGTGTGATTGTGTTGCGGGTGACAAGTGTGATTCTATAGCAACTATTTTCATATCATATCCATGAACTGTCAGTTGTCCAGATATCTTAATGCGTTGCGTACGTTGCGTACGCGGGCCCAGTCTGTCCTTACCTTTACTGTCGCTACATGGCGTTGTTCCTCAACACGATAAATCTATATCTATTGAGTTGGGTAGTTTTTGTTAAATAAATTAATACTTTCTTGTAAATTAGCTATTAAGATATATCTGTACTATTAAATATTTTATATGTATTTATATTAAATAAAAATATTAAAAAAAAAATTAAAAACTGGTTAAACACAAATTTCTTGATGTACCATAATTATGTAAATTTTAAACTCAAAATTACAATAGAAAATATTAATTAGGTAAGTTTGATGAATCGATTGCATCTGATTACGCTGTCTGACAAGAGAATTATGTCAAACCGAGTTGTATGTTATAAAATCATTAACAACCTGAATGGCAGTCCTGCCATCTTCGCTACTATTAAATTAAATAAACCGACGAGGAACACAAGGCAAACTATAACATTTGCAACGCGTACACAACCAACCATCAGTCTCCTTCATTAACCAGTAGGGTGCGTGATCTTTATATTATGTCCTAAAATCCACGTAAAAGCCCAAATGGGCGTATAATAAATTAAACAAATAAGGCGTATGAAACTACACTGCAGTTTAGTTGATTATTCCATTCTCGCGACAAAATCTTCGCGTGGTATCAGAGTGAAAGATGTCAAAAGTATGAATATTGGAGAGGTACCAATCGCCCCACGCTTACTTATGGTCACCAGATCTGGGTGTTGAACGAACGTACACCTTCCAGGGTCCAAGCTGCCGAATTGAGATTTCTCAGAGGAGGAGTCACGAGATGGAATCAAATAATAAGCTCGATTTTCCGGAACGAGCTAAACATCAAACCACTTTTACTCTCCATAGAAAAGTCCCAACTAAGGTGGCTTGGACACGTGCTAAGAATGCCGGTAGGTCGAATTCCGCTGAAAATTCTCAGTCCTGTTCCAAAGGTAAGACGTCCACTGGACCGCCCCAGCCACAGGTGGGAGAAGCAACTGATCTCAGTATAAACGGTGGTCAATGAATGTCTGGTGTAATTCGATGGGGCACCCTCCCTAATAAAGACTCCATTGACATGCTTTGGGTAAGTATTTTAGACCAGCTGAAGTATCGAGGCTGTGCCAGGAGAGGTTGGACCTACTGTGGACGGTTGCTGTTAACATAGCACAGGACAGGGACGCCAAAAGGCGCCTTTTCGATTCGATGGGTCAATGACCCAAGTAGGACAGGAGGAAAAAGATATTTGTATATAGGTAACTATATATTTATATGAAAACAATTTTTATTTTGTTGCCAAATGGGGATTTTGTCCTGGAGATTCGATAATGAATTGAACTGAAATACTAATCCTTGTAGCATGATAGAATTATTTTCTTCAATAGGTGCATCATCATTTTGGGGCGTAATTAATAATAAAATGAACAACAAGTATTTTGTGTACACCAGTCTTTAACATATAAATATCGACATATTTCGGAAACAATGCTCCCCTAAATATACTCTTCTTGAGGAGGAGAGCTTCGCTTACGAAACACGTTGATATTAATAGATTAAACAATGGTGTAAGCTGTATATTTATAGTTTTCCATAGATGTAACGATTCCAGTGACATCTGAATGTTCACGAAGGATGCCGAACGACCAGCCAGCTCAGGCGGTTCGTTCAAGGCAGACCGCAGAATCTTTTCTAATTCGGTTGGAATCTGTATCTTGTGTTGAGTTTTCATTAGAGGATTCCCGAACACTGAAATTTGTCACAATTATTTATTAATAGATTTATCCTTGTCCTTTTTTTCTCATTTTCTGGCTTTCACCCATTGATGACGATGTCGGCCATGTTTAATCAGTTAGATTTTATTAGTACAGATTTTTATTAAAATTATTACAAATGATATTAGAACAAATCTATTTGAAGCAAATAAGTTACAGCGAAATTTATTAATTCATTTATTTTTAATCCCCAATGACTTAAATTTTAATGCCATTTTTTATAAATATATGTGGCCAATAAATTGTGAATTGGGGGAGTGTTGAGATTTAGAAAGCGGGGAATAACTAGTAGGGAGTTCGGGTTTAAGTTTTACCAATTCATGCATAAAGTTTAGGAATTGGTGATTGATACTTACAGAAATTAAGATCCAGAGGACCGTCTGACCCACAATTACAGTAAGGCGAGCTGACTATGTGGAACCTGGCGTGATGACTAAGACAAGAAGTGTGACCTAATCTCGTTCGAGATAAGGAGGATTTTTTTGCACGCAAGTGTATTAGTGAAACCAAGGCTTGACAGGAATAAAAGGTTGTATTAATGAATACTGATGACCTTTTGTTATCATTATTATTAAAGCGATCCTTACATAGTGGCGCCCCTCATAAAAATAAATAAAAAAAAAACAAATTAAAATTATTTTCTAGTGTCTAATTATTCTAGCTGACATCCGAGAGAACCGGAACGGTAGTTGAACATAACGTACGATCCGAAGGGGTCACTAAAACACGGTAAAAAGGATGGTAGGAAAGCTAGGGTGACTCAAATATTATAATGTCGGTAGCGCTTTTCATCCTTTTTATTTATTATTACTCATGTCCATGTCAATATTGCACATAAATATGACATAAGTAATAAATACAATCAATGATAAGTATAAACCATATTATATAAGGAGTACGTAAATACAATCATTGTTGTATTATATAGATAGATAATTACTATCTATAGATAGTAATTATCTATCTATAGATAGTAATTATCTATATAATACATAATTGTAATGAAATTCTAAAGGTTATTAATCAGCTAAAATCAGGTTTTACAAACGCAAATGACAGTATAAGTGCAATGGTCTACAAACAAAACGGTTCTGAATTCATAACTATTACACACATTGCAAATGTTAGTTTTGAGAAAGGCTTGTTAAAATGTTAATAACTTTCGACTTTGAGATATGATATCGATGAAGATGACATAAATTAAACTTGTCTCATTGGCAAAGTTCAATTTATGACATCGTAAAATGGTTCGAGTCCCAGATGCGACTGAATTTTTATTTTCTGTCTTTTTTTCCATTTTCATGTTTCATTTAGGTTATGTTATTATTATTTTCTACAATGATTTAATGTCTACTTTTATATGCTTATTACTATTTGCTGATTACTATTATTTAATTATTATTATTAAATTATTATTATTTAATTATTATTATTAAATTATTATTATTTAATTTTTATTATTTATTTACTATTATTTATTTACTAATATATTCTAATTTTCATTTATGTATTATTATTTACTTATTAATATTTACTGATTATTATCAAATTGTAAAGCCGCTCACCGCAATACAAGATTGTCCTAGTGAGATGAGTGGCTAATGTTTTTGTTTTTATAATTAAATTTAAGAATAAATAAATCACTCACAACAAGCCATTAAAGGCCCTAGGTCTGATCCCTGCGGTACTCCTAAATTATTCCCCATGGGTTTGGAAAATTTATTGTTTACTTTTGTTATTTGTTTTCGTTCGTTCATATATTCTACTATTAATTTTATAGTTACATCTGAGAAACCAATTTCTTTAAGGTTTCTTATCAGTATTTCTCTATCTATAGTTTCAAATGCCCTTTGAAAATCCAAAAATATTGCTAAGATAAAATTGTTATTATTTATTCCTTCCTTCCATTCTTCCACCACTATTTTCAATGCTGTTTCACAAGAGTTATTGGATCTGAAACTAGATTGTTCTTGGTATAAAATAGTGTGTTTATCTAAGTAATGCAAAATTTGCTCTTTTATTATCACTTCAAGTATTTGTTCATATTTTGTTGATGGGGCGAAATTCCTCACATTTTCTAGTATTTTTAACTTTTGGAATAGGAATAATTGTAGATAATTTCCATGATTGTGGAAATTTTCCTTCTTCAATTGTCTCATTTATAATTCTTAACAGTGTAGGTCCAATTACCGGAAGAGCATCTCTAATTATACTTATAGTTAATCCATCTGATCTGTTCTTTGATTTAATTTGGTTTAAGATTTTTAACAAATATTCTGCATTTATTTTTTTGAGATCCAATAATTCTTCTTTGACGGAAGTTTCATTTGTGGGATTACTAGCAATGTTGGTTGGGTATCAGTTTGTTAATTTGAGTGATGCTTTCGATAAAATATTTTTTAAAGTTATTAGCTATGTTATCTTCATTAATATCTATTGGGAAGTTTACAGTTCTTATATCCTTTATGTTTTCGCCATGAACTAATTCTTTTATGCTTATTTTTTGGGGTCCCCTTCATCTGAGTTTATTTTAATGTATTGTGTGTTATTTTCATGGTTTTAGAGTATTTGTTTCTGGCTTTTTTGTAATTAGCCCACAGTATTATTAGTAAGAAGTGCTCGACTGTTACATAATTTAAGAGTGTTTAGCCACGTTTTCCTATGAATCCATTGACGTTTGTGTTTTGAGGTTATGTTTATGTTATTTTTTAAGGTTTGTCACAACAGACCGATTTCTAAATTCTCCTTTTTATGTAATTTAAGAGTGTTTAGCCACGTTTTCCTATGAATCCATTGACGTTTGTGTTTTGAGGTTATGTTTATGTTATTTTTTAAGGTTTGTCACAACAGACCGATTTCTAAATTCTCCTTTTTATGTTATTTTAAAATATGTATTAGAGAATAACAAACCAATGCCCCCTTTACATAAAAACCATGTTCTAACGGATAATTATTTTAAGCTAACTTCCAAATTTATTTATTTTTTTGTTAATTTCCCTATAGTTTTGACATTTTAAGGTAAGGTATAAGCATGAAAAATAAGAAATGCATATTAGAGAAAAAATAACACTTTTAGATTCTTACAAATATTTTGGCATATGCGATATACAAAATAACGGACTTCGGTTTTTTTCTTTTTTTTTATAAAAACGCGTAAACGTTTAAGACGGATTAACGCCATCTATTAAATATGGCGTTAATTAGTATGACATTAAATTTGTTGAAAGTGCATAAAATGGATTTAAAAAAATAATATAATTAAAGTTTATTCCGGTATGTGGGGACGTTAATGAAGTCCCACGCGTTCCATACGAAATATACATACAATAGTTATAAAAAATATACAATAAAATGTACAAAGGTTTAAAAACAAATAGTAATAAGATAGTAGGTGAATGATAAATCACACATAATACAAAAAATAAAAATAAAACAATAAAAATAAAAAAATAAAATTTTAATTTAAAAAACAGATACTTCTAAATAACGCCTTTAAGGTGCTGTGGCATTTAAATGGTGAGGGGCGAATATCTTTCACCAGTATGGGTCTATGCTCGAAGCTTAACTGAAGCGGGCCTCCATGATGAGGATATTCGTGGAGCTGTTTATTCTTTCCCTCATTCCAGCCACCCTGGATCTTATAAGGGCTGTAAAACCGGAAACTCGCCCCTCCGTGAACATACTGGAAGCGCTGTAGTATCTGGGGAGGTCAAATATTATGCGGAAGGCGTTATTATACTGTACACGAAGTTTTTCCATACCACCCTTTTTATAGTTTGTGCAGCGTTCGCACGTGTACAACGTTGCGCAGAAGGCAAGGATGAGAGTCCTTTTCAATGCGGTACTACAAAGGCGATATCTTCTACAGAGTATGTTCGATTTTACACTGAGAACTCGTCTTTGCCTATTAATACCGTTGTACTGGACAAGAAATAAAATAATAAAAATAAAAATAAAAATAAAAATAATAATAAAAATAAAAATAAAAATAAAAATAAAAATAAAAATAAAAATAAAAACAAAAATAAAAATAAAAATAAAAATAAAAATAAAAATAAAAATTAAAATAAAAATAAAAATAAAAGTAAAAATAAAAATTAAAATTAAAATAAAAATAAAAATAAAAATAAAAATAAAAATAAAAATAAAAATAAAAATAAAAATAATAATAAAAATAAAAATAAATATAAAAATAAAAATAAAATTAAAAATAAAAATACTGTGAAATGTAGGTTACTGGCTCCAAAAACGCTCTCGTTCTACTTCTGGGAATACTGCGTGGGGGAGTGCTGGCCATACGCACCCTGCGCTGAAAGTGGGGCATTGGATGGGCTGATTCTCTGCCTGATCCTGATACTTGCGGGTCCTAAGAGGGCCGGCTACCCGTGACACCTAGTCATGGGTAGCCGGCTTCCCAGGATTCCTCAGGCGAGAGTCCAGAGGCTTGGTGACGCAGCATGTGTAGGCAAAATAAGTGAAACACAACTGACTGTCTGTACTAGTTGTTTCTCTATTTATTTTTTAAATATTCGACATCTGTTCCACGTTTAGGGGTAATTATTATGAATGGGGGCAATCATTTTCAGAAAAGAAAGGCTTGTAAGAGATGATCAACAAAACTATTACACAGATGAATACATTAAAACAAATTGTAAAGTAATAAAACCCTTTATCATATATATCATCTTACGAATATGTCGGAACCCATAAAATAATCCAAAATAAATTACTCGATTAAATTAATGCGTATTTGCACTCGTACAGTACTATGAATTTAACAGAAATGTGTCGTCTTAGGAATGCACAGTAACCTATAAAAATATGAAAAATAAAACTATAAAATAAACGAATCGATTAAAGTAATGCGAATTCCGCATGTGGACAGTGATAAGACTTCTTATCGAGGCTGGGTAATCGTTTCGTCTCAGTTGTATCAGCATCTTAAAATGTGGAATTAATACGCGTCTGTTACAATCACCATCATCCATCAGAGTACTGGTGATTGTGTCCTAGGTATTTGGTTCCTTCTGTCACAATCAGGATCATACCGTTCAGGGGAGCTGCAGGAATATTGGTATTGTCCATATCTTATAACCAATGATCGTATCATGTGTTCCTAGGGCTTCCCCGACTTCTTCTGTCATTCACTTGCCAAATTATGTATACTAATAGCTAAAACACCGCAAACAGTTCAATGTAATTATTTTTAATGCCGGAGCACAGTTATAAACACGAAGACATTCCTGGAAAGAAATTTGAATAATCTTTTGCGTCTGGTTCCAACAATCTTACCTTACTATAAACTTTGGAAGCGACCCGCGCTCGTCACAATGGTCACTGTCCACGTTTGTCCTACATGTGTCTGCGAATGCTAACGAACTCGACAAAAGGTGCCTTTCGTCGGCTTCGTGCAAATATTTACGCATGAAACTAAATGCTCTATTTCTGTTACACTCGCCTATTTACCCATTTTTTGCAGGCTCGCGATGGCGAAGAATACTAAACTATTACAGCACACCGCTCCCACTACACCCCGCTAGCTTCAGCACCCTGCAATGTTAGAACTATCGGGACTCTCGATCGTATTTCAGATTTGCGGATAAGGCGATCGCAGGCGTTCCTCTGAAATGCCTTCCAGACGAGCGGGTGGCCCAGTGTATGGAAAAAATATATTAATATAGTTGTATTTTTTTTACTTGTCAATAATGGTAATACTCCTTGTCTCCGCTGAGCGGAGCGATCTTGAAATTTTAAATTTCGCTTTGGAAATCGCTAATCGATAAATAAATAACATGATTAGTTATAAACTTTCGATTTCCTGAAAATTAAAGAAATAAATTACATGTAGTGAGTAGGCTAATCGGTCGATAGTTGTTATAGTTGTGATAATGTCATCCCTTGAAGATAGATTTGATTTTGAAATGAAGTTATATTTCTAAAGTCTACAGCTGTAATTTGCGTAAACTCGAGCTTCTTTCCTTGCTCGGGGGGGTTCAATTATTATAATTGCTTCATCACATTGTGTTGTTTGCTTCGGTAAATTCGATCCTACATTTATGTAAAAATTATTGACAAAGCTATTCGAGAGTTTGGTCAGAAATTCTACATTGCAGCCGGGATTAACTCGCGGGATTGAGGATCGATGCGGATGTGGTAGGGTTAGTTTATCACGGAAGGGCTGGTGTTTACCAAGTGAACTGCTCTAATTGCGCATCTTATTACATAGGTCAAACGGGAGATCATTCAAAACCCGCATAAAAGAACATTTAAAAAACTGGATGAATGATAAAGGTGGATTGTCGAATGTAGCGTCACACCTGTTAGAAAACAAACACTCGTTTGACAGAGACAGAGACATTAAAGTTATCTACACTTAACTAGATAGGTTAGAATCATTAGAAATAACCCGCCTAACTGAAAAAAATAGACTTCAATTTCGTAATGAATAAGCTATTAGAATCATTTGCCAAATCTCCGCTCCTATATCCAATACAATTTTTAATATTTTATCGATGTTCCAGTAAGTAAAGTATGTATTCTGTCCCCCCCCCTCCCATATGTTGTATATATAAACCGTAGATTAAGAATAATTTGTACCAGTCTGAAGATGGCTTTAACAAGCTGAAACCGGTTTCGGTAAAATAAAAGTGAAAATAAGTTTTATATGTTTTATTATATTATTATAATGGAATTCCACAATCAAATATTAAGAAGGTTTTTCTCCACTATAAGTCAGCATGTGTTTCTTTCAACTACTTATTTGCGAAGAAGCACTAGAGTCGGAAAATGCAAAGGATTTTTCTAAGCTGTGAGTCAATATGTGTCTCGTCAAATATCAATCAGAGCATCAAAAAGTTTTTTCTCCATTGGCAACCAACATATGTGTCTTCAAATCTCTTTTTCGAAAACATGAATAGTTACAATCGGGATATGAAAAAAGCTTTTTCTCCATTGTGAGCAAGCATATGTCTCTTGAAACTGTCCTTTCGAAAACACGAATAATTACAATCGGGACATGAAAAAGCTTTTTCTCCAGTGTGAGTCAACATGTGCCTCGTCAACTGTGACTTTCGAGAATATGAATTACAGCAGTCGGAACATGAAAAAGCTTTTTTTTCGCTGTGAAAGAGCATGTGTGTCTTTAAATATCCCTTTCGAGAAAAGACATAATTACAGTCGGGACATGAAAAGGATTTTTCTCCGCTGTGAACCAACATATGTTTCTTCAAATTGCTCTTTTTATAAAATGAATAATTACACTCAGGACATGAAAAAGGTTTTTCTCCACTGTGAGTCAAAATGTGCCTCGTCAAATATGACTTTTGAGAAAATGAAAAATTACAGTTGGAACATGAAAAAGGTTTTTCTCCGCTGTGAACCAGCATATGTGCCTTCAAATTATCCTTTCGATAAAATGAATGGCTACATTCGGAACATGAAAAAGCTTTTTCTCCACTGTGAGTCAAAATGTGACTCTTCAAATGTGCCTTTCGAGAACATGAATAATTGCAGTCGGAACATGAAAAAGGTTTTTCTCCATTGTGTACCAGCATATGTGACTTTAAATATTGCTTTCGAGAACATGAATAGTTGCAGTCAGGACATAAAAAAGGTTTTTCTCCACTGTGAGTCAAAATGTGACTCGTCAAATGTGACTTTTGAGAAAATGAAACTTTGCAGTCGGAACATGAAAAAGATTTTTCTCCGCTGTGAACCAGCATATGTGTCTTCAAAATTTCCTTTCGAGAAAATGAATCGTTGCATTCGGAACAGGAAAAAGGTTTTTCTCCACTGTGAGTCAAAATATGACGCGTCAAATGTGCCTTTTGAGAACATATATAATTGCAGTCGGAACATGAAAAACGTTTTTCTCCAGTATGGGTGCGCAGGTGAACTTCAAACGCCGACTTGTATGAAAAGCAGTGGTTACAATGGGGACAAGAGTAAGGTTTTTCCCAAGGAACCGTCTTCAGGTTCGTCAATAAGTCTGAAAAAGATTACGAAAAAAGCATTACAAGGGTAAGTACAATAAAATTCATAAGAAGAAAAAAATAATATTAATTTTCACAACAAAAATCTATTCTACCTGCTGACTGGGTGGTACTTTCAGATTGTTCGAAGCATTCTTTTTTAACATCCAGCAGGTCTATGTCTATTTCCGTATAAGGAATTCCCCCTCCGTCTTCTCGGGGTCCTGGTTCTGCCTTATTGGGACCAATCTCCAAGTTAATGCTACCTGAAATAATAAAACAACAATATGTACCTTATATTTACACACACATATTGTTACAATAACTCCACCCAAGAGCACCTGAGGCAAATAATTTTCAGGGATCTTGTGTTAAGGGTATTGAAACAGAAAGGAAGGAGTAGACATTTCCGAAGAATAAAGATTTGAGAGGTGGGAAGGAATCTGTGTCTATCATTCTTAATTCATAATTTCCAACTGCGGTGCAAGGCGTCGGATCGAAATAGTTCGCCTGGAGAGGTCAAGGGCTGTCCGATAACCGGCTTTTCTCGATCCGGAGATCAACGCAATTGTTTGTTTTATAATTGGGGTTACTGGATGTCGGAGTACTCTCTGCATGCAGCAAACATTCCTTCTTTATATCTGGGACGTCGACATCTATATCCGCGTATGAAATTTGACCATCACCTTCTTCCTGGGGCCCTGGTTCCGCCTTGATGGAAACACTCTTTAGGTTTAGTAGATTCATGACGCTGCTGTGGTAGCGATTTGATAATTGGTTGAAGCCCAAAAAACATATCTGAAACAGAACATCGTTATTCTAAATAATAATACTACTAATTAAAAAAAGATTTCTTCAATCGACCTAAAATTACTCTGTGGTGTCATTTTTAATAAAATGATAATTAAATATGTTGTGTTAACCACAATTTTTTTTATTTATTAATCACAAACCGCTTTTAGTGGTTTCCACAACACACGTCTTTTTTATTTTAATATTTTGTTTCGGTTGGAATATTCGGTAAACGCAGTAAGGGGCGTTGAAAACTAATAATAGGAAATCTGATTTATAAATCGGGATGAATATTTGCAAAAGAAACCCAAAAAAACAATTGAATTACAAAAAAAAGTGTTATTATATTTTTTTACTTTATTTAATTAAAAACGCGTAAATGTTGAGAGATTTTACGCCGACATATTGACTTTTTTATAATATGAAATTAGACAATAGTTCCACACAAAGTGCGAACATTAAATATCAAATATTCTAAATAGGGTATTAGGTTCCTAGCTTGGGTTTAAAATAAAGAAAATACCCAAATTAGAAACTAAACGAACATTTTTTCTAAATGCACTTTATGCAGTTACCACTTCCAACAAGTATCATGTCATACTGACAACATTAAAGATGGCGTTAATTGTTCTTCAATGTGCATTATTACATATAAAATGCATTATTTTGTATATCCGAATATGTAAATATTTTCTATTCATTTATATGAATCTAAAAGTGTAATTCTTTTTTGAAAAACATGCGGTTTTCAACAGGATCACAACTTTCAATATTTAACAAGAACTGGAAGAAGTCGAAGTTCAAAAAACAAAAAAGAATTTCGCAACAGGCCACCCTCCTTAATATATTTGACCTCATTGGTTGCAATCAATGACGAAGATAATAATGAAAGATGTACGTTGATTTCTTGTTGCAACGAGAAAATAACTTAATCAATACATTTGCAAGTGGGTTTAAAATAATTATCCGCTAAAACATGATTTTTTGTAAACAAGGGGATTACTATATGACTCTTTAATGTAGATATTAAAATAACATAAAAAGGGTATTTTGAAGTCGGTCTGTTGTGACAAACCTTCATAAATAACATGAACATAACCTCAAAACACAAACATGTATGGATTCATAGGAAAACGTGGCTAAACACTCTTAAATTATATAACAATCAGCAAAAGGCATAATTAAAAGTATGACTGTTAATCGGAAATCGTAATACGCAAAACTACTCACAGGCAGGGAGAATAATGAGAAATATTGTTAGCGACAGCGTGTTGAAAAAGTCAGATGAACTTTACCATAGACAACGGACAACTGCATTCGGCCATGAAAATATAACGCCAACTAATCAACAGTACCTATTTATCCATCATTTTCATAAATATATCGCGCAATCAAAATAATATAATGACATTGAATAACAATCCCAGTGATTTGAAAATACGATAATTTATATTTGGAATGTTGGGAGATACACGTAAAGTTTTTTACTTCGGAGAAAGTAACGTTCTTACAAATTTAATTACTTAAATTTTTTTTTTTTTACGGGATTTATTGCATTTTCCTTTGTGCAGAATTTTCGCAGTTTCCTGATTAGACGAATACTGTGATAATGTTGAAACACCATGTATGATATATTATTTGTAATACCTATAAGTAATGACCGTATTCACAGACATACTTACTTTATAAACATGTGATATATCATTTGTAATACCTATAAGGTATGACCGAATTCACAGACATACTTTATAAACATGTGCATTTCAATTCATAATAATTCCCAGACTAGACGGGCCATAAAAAAATTGCACAAAGCCAACCGCGTACATTGTTGTTCAAACCTGAAACCATTGTAAAGTACTACATCATAAAGGACCCAGATAGAAAGTCAGCATTATTTTACAAAGGGACAACAATAAAACCCAAAAGCAAATAAGCGAGTAATAAACGAGCGGCCCTCCAGACAATACGGGTCATAAAAAGTTCCCTACAGATGGCCACAGGAACAGTTGGCTTGAAGCTTCCGCCCAGGAAGGTACCTATTCTCGCCCCTCGGACAGTCCGCCCAGGTCCTCTGACGACAGTGGGTTTTACACTTCTCTGCCGTAGATCTCCGCCCTTCGGAGATCTACGGCAGAGACCGCCCAGGCTCTACACCGCGTGTGAGTTTACGCTTCCGTCCGAGAAGGAAGTCCGATCTCCGCCCCTCGGAGATAAGGTTAGTCTTAAGTACTTATACTTAAAAACGGGAAATTACAGATATTTTATATAAATTATTGATTTTGCTAAGAAAATACGCTAAATAACCGTTGACTTTGTTTAGATTATAGACAAAAATGGTAAATTAAATGGTATATAACCGATAATTTTGTTTAGATTGACGTTAAAAACGATAAATTATTTTTTGGGGTCCCCTTCATCTGAGTTTATTTTATTTTGTTATGTACTCATTGTGTGTTATTTTAATGTTTTTAGAGTGTTTGTTTCTGTTTTTTGCAATTAGCCCAATCCACAGTATTATTAGTAAGAAGTGCTCGATTGTTATATAATTTAAAAATGTATAGCCACGTTTTCCTATGAATCCAATGCATGTTTGTGTTTTGAGGTTATGTTCATGTTATTTTTTAAGGTTTGTCACAACAGACCGATTTCTAAATACTCCTTTTTTATGTCAATGCCCCCTTTACATAAAAATCATGTTCCAACGGATAATTATTTTAAATCAACCTCCATTTTTTATTTTATTAATTTCCAAATAGTTTTGATATTTTAAGGTAAGGTATAAGTATAAAAAATAGATATGCATATTAGAGAAAAAATAACACTTTTTGATTCATAAAAATATTTTTGCATGTCCGATATACAAAATTACGCACACCTTTTTTTTTTTCTTTTCTATCTTGAAGACGAATTAACGCCATCTATTAAATATGGCGTTAATTAGTATGACATGACGTTTGTTGGAAGTGCATAAAATGGATTTTTTAAAATAATAATAATTAAAGTTTATTCCGGTATGTGGGGACGTTAATGACGTCCCACGCGTTCCATATAAAATATACATACAATAGTAATAAAAAATATACAACAAAGGTCTAAATAAAAATGGTAATAAGATATTAGGTGAATGATACATCACACATAATACAAAAAATAAATATAATACAAAAATTAAAATAAATAAATTAAATTTTAATTTAATAAACAGATACATCTAAATAACGCCTTTAAGGTGCTGTGGCATTTAAATGGTGAGGGGCGAATATCTTTCACCAGTATGGGTCTATGCTCGAAGCTTAACTGAGGCGGGCCTCCATGATGAGGATATTCCTGGAGCTGTTTATTCTTTCCCTCCCTCCAGCCACCCTGGATCTTATAAGGGCTTCAAAACCGGAAACTCGCCCCTCCGTGAACATACTGGAAGGGCTGCAGTATCTGGGGAGGCTAAATATTATGCGGAAGGCGTTAGTATACTGTATACGAAGTTTCTCCATACTACCCTTTTTATAGTTTGCCCATAGTTCGCATGTGTACAACGTTGCGCAGAAGGCAAAGATGAAAGTCCTTTTCAATGCGGTACTACAAAGGCGATATCTTCTACAGAGTATGTTCGATTTTACACTGAGAACTCGTCTTTGCCTATTTATATCGTTGTACTGGACAGATGTCCGCACAAGACTGTGAAATGTCGGTTGCTGGCTCCAAAAACGCTATCGTTCTACTTTTGACCCCGACTTCTTCTTCCATTCACATTCGCGTCATACATTCTTCTTACACTCCTTTCTTCGTTCATTCGCTCCACATGCCCAAACCTTCTAAGCGTCCCTTTCTTAATCTTACTCATTAAGCCTTGCATTCTTTACGAATTTCAATATTTTTCACACGATCATACATGGTTTTACCGCACATTCGTCTCAGAGATCTAATTTCTACGGCATTCAGTTTACTTTCATCCTTCTTCTGCCAATTCCAATCCTCACTGCCATACATCAGGGTTGGTATCAGCACTCCATTGTGGACTGCTAGCTTCGCTTCTTTGGACAACTTTTTGTTAGCGCCAACCGCGTTCAGTCCTCCGTTAATGGAGTTTCCTGCATTCACCCTTCTTTGCAGGACTCTCGAACGTATTTTAGATTTGCGGATAAGGTAATCGCAGGCGTTCCTCTTTAATGCCTTCCAGACGAGAGGGTGGCCCAGTGTATTGAAAAAATATATTAATATAGTTATAATTTTTTGACTTGTCAATAATGGTAATACTCCTTGTCTCCGCTGAGCGAAGCGATTTTGAAATTTTTAATTTCGCTTTGGAAATCGCTAATCGATAAATAAATAACATGATTTGTTATTAACTTTCGATTTCCTGAAACTTAAAGAAATAAATTACATTTAGTGAGTAGGCATCGGTCGATAGTTGTTATAGTAGTGATAATGTCATCCCCTGAAGATAGGTTTATTTTGAAATGAAATTGTATTTCTAATGTGTACAGCTGTAATTTGCGTAAACTCGAGCGTCTTTCCTTGCTCGGGGGGTTCAATTATTATAATTGCTTCATCACATTGTGTTGTTTGCTTCGGTAAATTCGGTCCGACATTCATGTAAAAATTAATGACAAAGCTATTCGAGAGTTTGGTCAGAAATTCAACATTGCAGCCGGGATTAACTCGCGGGATTGAGGATCGATGCGGTGGGGTAGGGTTAGTTTATCACGGCAGGGCTGTCGGAAGGGGTTGGGAGAAGGTAAAGAAATATCATAAAAAATTTACACAAATTATTTATTATCTTTAAAAACAGTTATGCGATATATTTTTTTTAAATGCATATCGATTACCGTATTACCATATTGTTTTTTATAAATTATAAAGCATATGATGCAAAAAAAAAACAACTTATATATGGCACAGAGATCTCTCGGCTCTAACTGTGCGAGCGAGTGTTAAGAAAAAGTATTTTTCATTATAAAGATAGCTGCCAATAATATGGGATAAAAAATGGAGAATAATATTGACAAATCTTGAATATGAGATATGATATCGATGAAGATGACATAAATTGAACTGGTCGCATTAGCTAAGTTGGTTAAGCGGTTGCCCCTGGTTGCCGGTTAAGAGATCCTGGGTTCGAGTTTCAGATGCGACTGAAGTCTTTTTATTTTCTGTCGTTTTTTATTCGTTTTCATGTTTCATTTAGGTTATGTTAATATTATTTTCTATAATGATTAAAAGTCTTTAACTTTAAGCATAAGGATTCTATCATGCTAGGTATAAGTAGTACAAGTTAAAAAATAAACATTTCAGTTCAATTCATCTTTTCCACCTCCATTACAAAATCTTCACGTGGCATCAAAACAAATAACGTCAATATGTACCTATACAATAAAATTATTTTTGAGATCTTTCACCTTCAAACCACGCGAATACTTCGTTATAACCATCGGGAACAGAGAAATTAATGCTCTCTATGATAGCCAAGTTTTTGAACCATCCGCGAATCACTGTGTAGCAATGTGCACATCCCTTCTGACCCGTACATGGTTCGTTCCTAGGATGTCCATTATACTCTATGTTTACAACAGTATCACCATGATAATATTATCTTGTGAAAACTATTAGGAGAGTACATAATTAATAAATATCTGAGAAAGAGATACATAGATAGATATGAGAAATCTCAGAAAACTATCTGAACTCTCTCCAGCATGAGGGAAGACTTCAGCTGGTGTGGCTTCAAACAATCGATCCATTCGCAAACCTACTGCCAATAAATGAGACCTATATTATGAGAACTAGGGTGTCTCAAAAATTCCTCGAGGTGCCTAGAACGAAATCGGAAATTATTTTCTTAGCGCAGATGAGCAAATTTGCTCTTCTGGATATGACTGTCGATAAAAGGTTTGGCTTCAATTTTATGACATCCGGGTCATTTTTCACTATGAGTCAGCACGTGCCTTAAGGTGTAATGGAATAATCTGTTAATTCGAAATAATGATACCATTATTACGCAATACGATAAACATAATGTTTTTGTAAGAGAAAAATGGGAGTGCTATTTTTTTAATTTTACATATGCTTAGCATTTATCAAAATCAAAGTAGAAATATAATCCTTTTCCTGACCGTCCTACGTACGTTTTACAAAATATTTTTAAATATTGAATATCCTCAAAAAATCCTTCGAAAGTTTTTCTTCAACATGCCAGAACAAAAAATACAGGTTGCGGTTTAAGTTTTTTATAAACACTAACCTACATGCTTTTTTAAATGCGGATTAAAAAACTTTCAAAGGTTTTTTTTTAAAGAAAAGCTCGTGGGAGAAGATTGCAATTATATTTGTCAACTTTTTGAAAAGAATTTTGAGAATTTTAACCACCAATTAATTCATAAAGTTCGGCTTATAAGACAATTAGGCGCCCCCGTGGCTGCCGGCTGCGTTTTATAGTTGCTCCTGATTTATCTTGCAAATATTGGGAAGTTATTAATTTTCCCGGTGTAAAAATAGCATAAAATAACCGCAACAATTTTTAGGTTACATTTATAAAAATTACATAATTTTAGTGCTGTCGTTGTGAGCTTAATTCAAGTTTATAACAAAAACCCAAATATTTTGAGTTGAAATCTGCTTCGTTCTTCCGAATTAACGCATCGGCATCGGTCACATCTGGCGGTCGGTCGTCACCACATGTACTAGTGAAGTGCCAACAGTTAATACAAACGGCGATTCGGGCCAAGGTGGTTGTAAAAAATATTGTATACAACCGGGAAGTGGGCTGCTGGGACCCTAACAAGGACACCGCCAGCTGGGGCGAGAACGAGCCTTTACCTTCGTCATTGAGATAGTGGCCAAGTTCCTCAACAAGCACGACTTTGACATGATCTGCAGGGTGCATCAGGTGGTAGAGGACGGATATGAGTTCTTTGCCAAGAAGCAACTGGTACTGCGGGGAATTCGATAATGCAGGAGCAATGATGTCAGTGGACGACACGCTGAAGTGCTCCTTCCGGATTCTGAAGCCGGCTGACAAGCGCATGGCGTACGTGGAGACCAACACCAAGCGTCCCGTCATTAACAAAGACTAAGACGATTGGAAGAAAGGATCAGTACCTCCGGTCCCGTCCTCATCCGCCGCCCAGCTTTACATAACTCCTATCATTTGTATTAGCGTCTTCCAATTTATCGTAAGGAATAAATACATTTTGATTTTTTTTTTTTTTTCAATTGAACCTGTATGAAAACTTAGACCAAGCCGTATTTAATTTTGATAATCTAACTGCATCTCTTTATATGGTCTATAAATAATGTGTAATAATAGTGTCCAAAAAAAATTAAAAAAATGTCATAGATTTAATTATAGGAATAATGTAAGAATAGGAAGTAAGATTTGTACAGCGCCCTTGAGGTGATTTTTCACAAAAACGGCGCTATAAAAATCATCCGATTATTATTATTATTATTAATTAAATGTTTGGTCGTCAGGTGCTGCTAATGATATTCTACGCGGTGCGAATCCGAACTAATTTTTTTTTTAAATACGACAGATATCAGTAATTCAATTTAAAATTGGGTGTAAATAAATAAACACGCCGTAACTGTTATTGTCAGATACAGATAGTAAATTTGTAAATAGTTGCTCCAAGCGGTGGATCAGAAGTCAATCCTCTGCCATTTCAATTTTGTTTTAGTTTTTTTTATATAAACCTTATTTGACTCACGATGTATTTGTAGAAGACAAGGTGCTTGCAAAAAAACGTTTTTTTGCAAAATACAATGACAATTTTTTTTTTTTAATAAATTTCTATTTGAGGCGCCCATCCTTGTATCAACGGACTAAAAGTAACGTTTGGACGGCATTTAAATTTTAGAAATGATGCTCCTCACTCAATATCTAGAGGTCGCGAGTTCGTGCCGAGGTACGGAATTTTTTTTTCTCTTAATTTCAATGTAACATTCTTGAAAATAGGTATATCTGTATTAATTTTTCTATTAACTATGGCCTTTTTTCGCCATTTTTATGTTACGTACTTATTGTGTTTCGTAGAACGACATTTTATTTTATTAAATATTGTAGGAAGTAAGTTTAATAATGCTATTAAGTTCTGCAAGCACTTTAGCTTTTGTTTTTGTGATAGCTATTTCGGTGTTCAAAACCGTTTGTTCAAGACAGTTTGAAAATAGCTTTGAACGCCGAAACAGCTGTCACAATAATTAAAACTAAAATGCTTACAGAATTCAATAACATTATTAAATTTATTTTCTGCAATTTAAAATAAAATACAATAGAGTTCTACGAAGCACAATAAGTACGTAACATAAGAACGGCCATAGTTAAAATAAATCCGTATTTTATCGAGCAAACGCAACGCAACTTCAACCAACGAGGTTCCATTTGCCATTTGCATGAAGCTGAGATATTGAAGTTCATAGTTTGTTTTCCGAATAAATACATAAACATTTGCATTTATGAAAAAAAAACATAGAAAAGGACAAGGATCGAACCCTGATCTACCGATCGTGGGGTAACAATGCTGACCATTACACCACCATTGTACTAGCGCGAATGTGAGCCAAATGGGAAAAATAAAAATGGGTTTTAATGTACCTGAGTACACACAACATACCGAAAAATCAATCAATATTACTTTTTATTGACAATCTCAGTTTTGCGCAAATGGCATATGATGAGCTCAGAAGTACAGCGCAGCGTTGCTCCAAAAATATTTATATTTATCTATGGCAGATAGAACTAAGTTGTCAGTAACTGTGTAAATGAAAGCTTTTGTTTTAAAAATAAATAACATGTTATTTAAGTAGAACTAAGCTAAGAAAATTTTATATTTTACCCAAAATTGATTTTTCGTCAAATAAGTTTAAAATAAAAATTATTAATAAAAAACAATTAAAACGGCAGAAAACTGAACCCTGATCAACCGAACGAGAAGCAAATAGTCTGACTTAATTATTAATTGTTTTTTGTTTAATTCGTAGAACTCAATTTTTTTTTTTTTTAAATTAATGCAAATCAAATTTAATAATCTTATTATTAAGTTCTGAAAGTATTTTTACTTGTTATTATTGTGACAGCTGTTTCGGCCAGCTGATGTGAACCAGCATATGTGTCTTCAAAGCTCCCTTTCGAGAACATAAACATTACAGTCGGGACATGAAAAAGGTTTTTCTCCGCTGTGAACAATCATATGTTTTTTTAAATATCCCTTTCGAGAACATACATAATTGCAGTCGGTGCACGAAAAGGGTTTTTCTACGCTGTGAACCAGCGTATGTTTCTTCAAACTTCCCTTTAGAGAACATGAATAAATGCAGTCGGAACATGAAAATGGTTTTTCTCCAGTATGGGTACGCAGGTGCAAATCTAACAACGACTTCCATGAAAAAGAGTAGTTACAATAGGAACAAGAGTAAGGTTTTTCCCCAGGAAGCGTCTTCAGGTTCGTCAATAAGTCTGAAAAAGATTACGTAAAAAACATCATTAGTGGAAACACAGTAAAAACAGCAAAAATTTTGCAAGTACGATTTGTTAATCTTAACAAACAAAATCTGTTTTACCTACTTTCTGATTGTTCCAAGCATTCTTTTTTAACATCCTGCAGGTCTATGTCTATTTCCGCATAGGTAAGACCCCCTTCATCGCCTTCTCGGGGTCCTGGTTCCACCTTGATGGGAACAGTCGCCACATAATGGTACCTGGAATAACAACAACAATAAGTACTATTAATTGTTTTTGTGTTTAATTCGTAGAACTCCATTTAATTTTTTTTTAAATTTAATGTAAATCAAATTTAATAATGTTATTATTAAATTCTGCAAGTATTTTTAGTTGTTATTATTGTGACAATATGTAGACGATATCCTCATGGATGGGCAGCAACCGACAGTTGGATATCTTCACTAATTACATCTTACAATTGATAGAAGTAATAATAGACATACCTTCTAAATATTTAGAAAACCAACTATTACAGATACAACTCAAGTCATCCTTGGTCTCACAAATTATCAGCTTACCATTCAATGGTACATAGACTCGTTAATATTCCTCTAGATAAAATAGCGTACGAAAAAGAAAAGGAAACAATAAAAACAATCGCGGTTAATAACGGCTAAGAGGTAAATAACATTGAAAAAAGTATAAAGAGTAAGAAATATAAAAATAAAATCAATTTAATATATCCAGTACATAATAATAAACTAGAAAAATTTGCGTGCCTGGAATCTCTCGGTCGAATATCCGTAAAAATTGCAACAGAAATTAAAAAATGTGGTTTAAATAGAGCCTTTAAAACCAATAATAATTTAGGAACAAGCCTAAAAAACTCGAAAAGTAAAAATCCCAAACTTAATAATAGTGGTATATATGAATTAAAATGTGACCACGCCGACTGCAATGCTATCTATATCGGGCAGACGGGAAGAGCTTTCTCAACTAGATTCAAAGAACATATAAGATCTTATAACAATAAAAGAGCTTCTTTTAGTAAAACATCTTTTAGTAAATAATCACGTCCCGCTTGACAACAACAAACCTAAACCCTTACATATAGAAAGAAGGGGCCTAAGATTAAATTTACTTGAACAATTAGAAATTAACAAACGAACTAATGACCCTAATATAACATTAATTAATAAAGTAAGGAAGATTACATACTCACCGCTTCTCAGTATGTTCACACAACCAAAACAATACAACACATTTAAATAAATCAATTGTAACGCCCACGTTGGGCGCCAAAATGTAACATCTCCTGCTATTATTCGACTTTATCTCAGTATTCGTGGGTGAATCTGATGGATGAAGAGCGGGAAGATTTGGATATAAAGAATGATACTGGAAATAAAACCCTATTCACATTTAAACGTAGTATTTATTGGCTCTAAAAAACCCCGACAACATTTTAGAGAAAAGATAAGAGTAGAGAGGAGTATTACTAAATTAAACGGTTTAAATGATAAACGATGGCTCTTGTGGACAGATTCTTCTCCTCAGCATCAGGCAAGGCGGCTCCAGTCCTGATGTTCACCGATTCCCAAAATCATCTTCAGCGAAGTCTATGACGATACTTCGTAAGCGCCATCCGCTACAGCGTCTCTCGTGGGGTTCAGTCAATAATATGTGAGGATGCTACCTTAGGTCCTGTTTGGTCGTCGATATAGCTACCGACTCTCGTGTCCGTTCATCCTCAGCAGGAATTTCCTCTAACGCACCAGGCACGCGCGGTTGGGGTTGATAACCTTACAATTTGGCCATCAGTAAACTAAAAACATACCCACTCCGGGTAGATTGGGTAGATGCACCCCGCCGTCAAACAGAAAAGAAAAAACTAACACATAATCACTCCCTTCAATCACATCGAGCTCCACCGCCCGTGTCAGGTTATGTCCGACGCCATCTTGTCCCTCTTCCGTCGGATGTCTCCCATAGACATTTCCTCAAATCTCTTCCGTAGACAATAGAAGTGATGCCTTTATAAGCGGGGTCAGTATTTACGTTACACAATTAAGAAAACATTGTCAGTTAAATACGAGTAAAAACACATTATAAATGTGAAAACCTCACAGAATTCAGAATTTTAATTACATTCTAACTAAATCGGTTTTACCGATAATAAATCATTACCCATCCATCCAAATTTTTAAAGGCGTGGGGGTAAATTAAATCATATAAATAAATCGTCGCAATATGGATTAACCACAGTTTGAAAACGGCCTTAAACGCCGAAACAGCTGTCACAATAATAACAAATAAAAATACTTGCAGAACTTAATAATATTATTAAATTTGATTTACATTAAATTTAAATTAAAAAAATATATAATAACAATACGTACGTTGATATATACACACATTGTTACAATAACTTTCAAACAAGAGCCACTGAGGCAAATAATTTTCTGTAGGGCCTTCGTCATCCTTGGGAATCTTGTGTTCCGGGTATTGAAAAGGAAAGGAAGGAGTAGATGTTTCTAAAGAATAAAGATTTGAGAGGTGGGAAGGAATCTGTGTGTCTATCATGTGGGCCTATGAATTTATCATTACCAACTGCGGTGGAAGGCGATGAGTCGAAAGAGTCCGTCTGGAGAGATCGAGAGGTCTCCGATAACCGGCCTTTTCCGATCCGGCCAACAACGCAATTGTTTTTTTATAAATAAGGTTAGCATTCTTTTTAACTAGTGCAACAACTTACGGCGCACGCCATAATATGCAATGCAACTTACTGGCTGTCTGAGTACTCTCTGCATACAGCAAACATTCCTTCCTCACATCTGGGAGGTCGACATCTATATCCGCGTATGGAATTTCACCGTCACCTTCTTCGTAGGGTCCTGGTTCCGTCTTAATGGAAACGCTCTCTGGGTTTAGTAGATCCATGGCGCTGCTGTGGTAGTATTATGGTAATTGGTCGAAGCCCATAAAATATATCTGAAACAAAACATTGGTATTCTAAATTATAACATAAGATTTTTTAAATTTCTTCAATAGACGTAAACTGACTTTATGGTGCCATTTAAAATAATTAAATATTTTATGTAAACCACAAACTATGAAAATAATAATAATATAATGCGTAAATTATTGGTTTACAAACAATATTTCTTTTCATTTAAATATTCTGTCAACACACTAAATGGCGTTCAAAACAAATAATAGGAAATCTGATTTATAAATCGTGATGCATATTTGCATATATGTATATCAGGACAGGATTGAATTAAAGCCGATATAGGGTAGTTTTTAAGACACAATATAGTATACTACAACTTTACCTGCGAGGTCACTGGAAGCCGTAACAGATAAAATTTACATAAAAAACAGGAATGAAACGTACTGGGAAAAAAAATTGATTACCATCTTCATTCGCGATGTTACCTTCGGTCGCAACACGTTCAATCTTCTAACTCCATTCTAAGCGTTGCGATAAGTTAGAATATTTGCATGAAGCACGTTTGATTTGAAATGTTCTACAGCGGAACAAAAAGCGAGTTTTAATATTATTCAAATCCTTATTTTGTGGACAACTCATGTACGAGGAGCAAGCGTAGTGCACTTGGGAAGTATGTTTACAGGGGAGGGAAAGGCTGATAAGGAGATTGTGAAATCCCACCGCACGTCGGGAGTTACCCACAACTGTCAGCACAATTCAATGCTTTATATAATATTTTAGATAATTTACATAGGAACTATACAAAAGGAATATCAATACGATGTCGTTAAAGCACTCCAACATCACACTTGTCTCACTAATAGCGTAGGTATGTGTTATTTATTAAAGTGAATGTATAATGTTTGAATTATTATAAAAGTAATTTTTAAGGAAAAATGACAAGAACCACTTAAATTTAAGTGATTAGCAACCCCGGGGAACCGGCTCAAGTCAATTGGTGAATTTAAAAAAATTAAAAATGAATTTCCAAGAATTTTTCCACAGGCCACCCTCCTTTATATATTTGACCTTATCGATTGCAATCAATGACGAAGATAACAATGAAAGAAATATGTTAACTCTATAAAGAAAACAGTGAAACACTAAGTAAATCAGACCCTCCTCACAGCATCCCAAATACGAGAAAAGCCTTGAGGGAAATTATTTCCATCAGGGTCTCTTGAGTGGAGAAAAAAAGTGATTTCTTGTTTCAAAAAGAAAATAACTTAGTCAATACATTTGCTAGTTAGTTTAAAATAATTATCGGCTAAAACATGATTTTTTTGTAAAGAAGGACATCGGTTAATTATTCTTTAAAACAGATTTAAAAATAACATTAAAGGAGTATTTAGAAGTCGGTATGTTGTGACAAACCATCAAAAATAACATGAACATAACCTCAAAACACAAACATGAATGGTTTGATAGGAAAACGTAGCTATACATTCTTAAATTATACAACAATCAGCAAAAGGCATAAATAAAAGTATGACTGGTAATCAGAAATGGTAAAACACTAATCTACTCACATTCAGGGAGAATAATGAGGAACATTGTCAGCGGCAGCGTGTAAAAAACGTCAGATGAATTTTACCATAGACAACGTGCGACTGGGCTTAATGAGCCCTCTACATAATGGCCGTTGATGGGCCATCAGCTGGCCGATGCGATAGCTTGGCGATCGCCGGCGAGTCATTACTCGATGGTGACTTTCGGTTCTACTTTCAACTTCCTTCCGGATGGACATGCCGCTGCGGTAATGTATTTGGTTTAAAAGCGAGATGATTAGTTATTATGGCAAATGATACGTAAATGTAATTTTATCATATTATGTGCTACCTAATATCATAAAAATAATTTCGGATGTTCAGGAAATGTAATATATTTTTATAATCTGTTGTTTTTGTTTTTCCTCTCTTCCGACAACTCTAGCCCTATGAAAATACGGTATAAATGCAGGCAGATTTATTTAAAAATATTTATATACTTATTTTAAATACAATATTCGAAGAGCCACAATTTACAAAAATACCAATTCAGCGTTTATTTTTGTATTTGGGACTTCATATCGTCGCTTCACTTCTTTTCTGTCTCACAAACCAATTCGGAAATCTCTAGAAATAGCCCTCTAAAGTTTTTTTTGCGAAATGGGCATATGCAAAGGTATTATCTCAATTGTAGTATATCTAACATGATTAATAGTAATTGAAATTATTATTTTTAACTCTAATATGATCTAATTGTTTAAAATTACACAGTAAACAGGTTTTTAAATTGGATGTTGGACAATGTGACGAATTCTTGATGTCAAAAGTTGGATATCGGACAAAGTGCACTGGATGTTAGACAAAAACGCGAACTTCGCATTGACTGTCATTTTGTCCAACGTGTTTGGTATTATAGGAAGTTCAGAAAGCATTTCAAATAATATTATTGTGAAAGATAGTCAATTTTTTTATATAATGTTTTAAAAAGAATTCTCTTTGTAGCGAAATTATTAATAAATGAATTTGAAAATTACTGTGATTATTTAATAGTATATTAATATATGAATAATTATTCCGTACGTTTTTATTTATTTTTTTTCGCATAAACGAGGAACAAAGGTTATGAAGATTTTTTTTAATATTCAATTATAATATACATCTGAACACATGTACATAAACCTATGTATAATGCACATAAAGCAAAAAAATCCCACACAGGCAAAGCCAGTGCGTGGGTGAATATATTCCCGATGAGGAAAGCATCGTTTTCGAATATATATTAATCAACTGGTGAATACAAAGTAATTTTTAATTCGTTTATTCAATATTTTGTAGGTTTATCGTTAAAAACGGACACTTATGGGATTAGCTTTTAGGTCATTATCTTAATATGTATTTTCGAGGTGACTCCGAAACATTTGGGTGACATTTTAAATAATTTCTAAGTTCGTGTTTTTTAAATTTATTTGGGATGATTGTTTATGATAAATAATTTGAGTTTTGATGATTCATGTTGAATTATTTATTATATTGATTTAGATTTTTCGTCATTAATAGCTTACTGTTTTAGAGGGCAGTACAGCATAACTCCAGGGATTGTATATAATGTTCTGGGGAAAATCTTTATCTCACACTTCTAATTTCTATAAAGAAAATTTACGGAGTGCTTTGTAGGTAGGTGGTAATGGTCGCTGATGGATCTAAAGAATGGTCTTTGAGTAAAGGGCGTTTCTATTAACTGTTTAATGAATAACCCCTGTGTTGCTTATATTACTAATTTATTTGAAAGAAAATGTGGTGTAACTCCAAACACATAATTAACATAACAATTTATCTTGTTATATAAATCGATTATCCCTCGAGCTTTAACTAAAGGGATGGAATGATTTGGGAACCAAATGGTAAAGGTGAACTTTTATATAAAAAACATTATAATATCACCAATAAAACTTACCTTTTCAACTATTAAAAACGGTACATTATTTTTTTTTAAGTTTTGCAATGAACTCCATTCGAATCTAAAGTTAAAACAAATTTAATAATAAGTATCACTATTTAGTTTAAAAAAGGGATTTTTTTTTTAAGTTTTCAGCTGTCGTTTTAGTGCCTTCGGAAGGCGAACCTCGTAATAATAATTAGCTGGCAGAACTTTTTTTTTAATTAAACCTCTTTTGTAAACTACATTATAATACATATTCGTAAAAAGCATTTACTTTGTGGCTTGCCATGATTGTAATATAAATGATTACGTTTGTTTTGAATCAGTTCGATTTAATATAGCCGGTCGAGATTATTATATTAAATTGAAGTGGTTCAAAACAAATTTATGCGTTTATATTATTTATAATAATGGTTGTTATTAATTTTTTTTTTTAATTTCATTTTTTTTTAAAATATGTAATACGACTAAAGATTGATATTCCCTGCCTATAACATGAACTAACCATCACCTCGTCATCCAAAGAGGATGCATAGCCACGTAACTGTGTCTTGGGACACAATTACTTCATCCATATTCGTACACCGTCTCATATATACTATTTTATTATTCCAACGCTTGCTTAACATAACCCAAAATAATTGTTGTTAATAACAGTTTGAAAATAGCTCTGAACGCAACAGCGGTCACAATAATTAAAACTGAAATGCTTGCAGATTTCAATAACATTAAATTTATTTTCTACAATTTAAAATAAAATACAATAGAGTTCTACGAAGCACAATAAGTACGTAACATAAGAACGGCCATAGTTAAAATAAATCCGTCTTTTATCGAGCGAACGCAACGCTACTTCAACCTACAAGGTTCCATTTGCCATTTGCATGAAGCTGAGATATTGAAGTTCATAGTTTGTTTTCCGAATAAACACATATTTATTTTCTTAAATTTTAAATAAAATAAAATGGAGTTCTACTAAACACAATAAGTGCGTAACTTGAAAAAGGCCATAAGAAAAATAAATCAATCTTTTGTCAAGCGAACGCAGCGCCACGGCGATTATACGAACCACTCTCGTTCCCTCCGACCAACAAGGTTCCATTTGCCATTTGAATGAATCTGAGATATCGAACTTCATAATTGTTTTCCGAAGAAATACATATACATTTAATCATTGAAGAAGATAATATTAACATAACCTAAATGAAAGATGAAACCGGATAAAAGGACAGAAACTAAAAATACTTCAGTCGCATCTGGGACTCGAACCCAGGTCCTCTGCCTATCCGGGGCAACGCTCAACCGACTTAGCTAATGAGACAAGTTCAATTTGTGCGATTTGTCCCAGATGCGACTGAAATATTTTTAGTTTCTGTCCTTTTATCCGGATTCATCTTTCATTTAGGTTATGTTAATATTATCTTCTTCAATGATTAAATATTACGATGAGGTTCTTAAAAATCTCAAAAATAAATAATAATTAAAAATTGAATTATTTAGGCTTTTACAAAAAGTCAATAGATGTCTCATATAAATAAAAAGTCGGATGTAAATCCGAGACACTGTTTAAGTTTGCAATTGAGTTCGGGTAGAACTTTGGAAACATCATAAAAATAGCTGCCAATAATATGAGATTAAACAATGGAAGATAATATTCACAAATCTTGAATTTGAGATATGATATCGATGAAGATGAAACTGAAATATTTTTAGTTTCTGTCCTTTTATCCGGATTCATCTTTCATTTAGGTTATGTTAATATTATCTTCTTCAATGATTAAATATTACGATGAGGTTCTTAAAAATCTCAAAAATAAATAATAATTAAAAAAAATAAAAAAAAAAAATAAATAAATAAAAAAAAAAACATATGCATTTATATGTATGAAAAAAAAACATAGGGAAGGACAAGGATCAAACCCTGATCTACCGATAGGAAGACAACTCTGCTGACCATTACACCACCAATGGTGGTACTAGCGTGCGCATGCGTGCCATGTGGGAAAAATAAATTTGCATTTTAAAATACGACCTGGGTACATACATACAACATACCGAAAAATCAGTCAAAACTATTTTTTATTTATAATCTCAGATTTATCACTTTTTTTTTTAAATATAACTAAATGGTTATTTCTTACCAAAAATTTGGTTTTCGCAAACACCTTGCCTCCTATAATAACATCATACGTCAAATAAGTTTTAAATAAAAATGTATAAAAAAAAAAAAACAATTAAAAAGAGAGAACCGAAAAAGAAACAATTAAAAAGAGAGAGAACTAAACCCTGATCCACCGAACGGAAAGCAACTATTCCGACCGTTACACCGCCTACTCTTATGAAGAGGGCGATAACTTTAGTATCCATAAATGAAAAAAGCAGTTACGTGTTTTTGATATTCGAATATTCCGCATGTGTGGGTAATTTAAATTAATATAGCTAAGAGATGACGTAAAGGCAGTTTGGTGTTAAATTTCACAAAGGAGGTACATTACTCGTTAATGTCAGCAGGAATATGTACAGCTGGAACATGAATAGGGTTTTCCACTCCCATGAGTAATGTGACGCTTTAAATATGCCTTTAGTGAACGTGAACAGTTGTAGTCGGAATATGAAGAGGGTTTTTTTCTCGTCCGTGAGTCACCATATGCGCCTCCAAATTTCCCTTCAGTGAATATGAATAGTCAGTAGTAAGGGGAAAAAGCTTTTAATCCGCTGTGAGTCAACAAGTGTCTCGTTAAATGTGACTTTCGAGAATATGAACAGTTGCAAACGGGACACAAAAAAGTTTTTTCTCCGTTGTGAACCAGCATATGTTTCTTCAAACTTCCCTTTAGAGAACAAGAATACGTGCAGTCGGAACATGAAAATGGTTTTTCTCGGCTGTGAGTCAACATGTGACTCGTCAAATGTGACTTTTGAGAAAATGAAGCAGCACAGTCGGAACATGAAAATGGTTTTTCTCCGCTGTGAATAATCATATGTTTTTTAAAATATCCCTTTCGAGAACATGAATAGCTGCAGTCAGAACATGAAAAAGGTTTTTTTCCACTGTGAACCAGCATATGTTTCTTCAAATTTTCCTTTAGAGAACATGAATATGTGCAGTAGGAACATGAAAAAGGTTTTGCTCCGCTGTGAATAATCATATGGCTTTTTAAATATCCCTTTCGAGAACATACATAATTGCAGTCGGTACACGAAAAGGTTTTTCTACGCTGTGAACCAGCATGTTTCTTCAAATTTTCCTTTAGAGAACATGAATAAGTACAGTCGGAACAAGAAAATGGTTTTTCTCCGCTGTGAGTTAACATGTGACTCGTCAAAGTTGACTTTGAGAAAATAAAGTCGCACAGTCGGGACATGAAAAAGGTTTTTCTCCGTTGTGAACCAGCATATCTTTAAATCTGCCTTTCGATAACATAAATAATTGCAGTCGGGACAAGAAAAAAGATTTTAATCCGCTGTGAGTCAACATGTGTCTCGTTAAATCTGACTTTCGAGAATATGAACAGTTGCAAACGGGACACAAAAAAGTTTTTTCTCCGTCGTGAACCAGCATATGATTCTTCAAACTTCCCTTTAGAGAACATGAATAAGTGCAGTCGGAACATGAAAAAGGTTTTTCTCCGCTGTGAATAATCATATGGTTTTTTAAATATCCCTTTCGAGAACATACATAATTGCAGTCGGTACACGAAAAAGGTTTTTCTACGCTGTGAACCAGCATATGTTTCTTCAAATTTTCCTTTAGAGAACATGAATAAGTACAGTCGGAACAAGAAAATGGTTTTTCTCCGCTGTGAGTTAACATGTGACTCGTCAAAGTTGACTTTTGAGAAAATAAAGTCGCACAGTCGGGACATGAAAAAGGTTTTTCTCCGTTGTGAACCAGCATATGTCTCTTTAAATCTGCCTTTCGATAACATAAATAATTGCAGTCGGGACAAGAAAAAGATTTTAATCCGCTGTGAGTCAACATGTGTCTCGTTAAATCTGACTTTCGAGAATATGAACAGTTGCAAACGGGACACAAAAAAGTTTTTTCTCCGTCGTGAACCAGCATATGATTCTTCAAACTTCCCTTTAGAGAACATGAATAAGTGCAGTCGGAACATGAAAAAGGTTTTTCTCCGCTGTGAATAATCATATGGTTTTTTAAATATCCCTTTCGAGAACATAGATAACTGCAGTCGGTACACGAAAAGGGTTTTTCTACGCTGTGAACCAGCATATGTTTCTTCAAACTTCCCTTTAGAGAACATGAATATGTGCAGTCGGAACATGAAAATGGTTTTTCTCCAGTATGGGTATGCAGATGCAAATCTAACAACGACTTCCATGAAAAAGAGTAGTTACAATAGGAACAAGAGTAAGGTTTTTCGGGATGAAGCGTCTTCAGGTTCGTCAATAAGTCTGAAAAAGATTACGGAAAAAAGCATCATTAGTGTTAACACAGTAAAAACAGCAAAAATTTTGCAAGTACGATTTGTTAATCTTAACAAACAAAATCTGTTTTACCTACTTTCTGATTGCTCCAAGCATTCTTTTTTAACATCCTGCAGGTCTATGTCTATTTCCGCATAGGTAATACCCCCTCCATCGTCTTCTCGGGGTCCTGGTTCCACCTTGATGGGAACAGTCGCCACATTAATGCTACCTGGAATAACAAACAACAATAAGTACTATTAATTGTTTTTGTGTTTAATTCGTAGAACTCCATTTAATTTTTTTTTTAAATTTAATGTAAATCAAATTTAATAATGTTATTATTAAGTTCTGCAAGTATTTTTAGTTGTTATTATTGTGACAATATGTAGACGATATCGTCATATGTTGGATGGGAACCAACCGACAGTAAGATATCTTCACTAATTAGATCTTACAATTGATAGAAGTAATAATAGACATACATTCTAAATATTTAGAAAACCAACTATTACAGATACAACTCAAGTCATCCTTGGTCTCACAAATTATCAGCTTACCATTCAATGGTACATAGACTCGTTAATATTCCTCTAGATAAAATAGCGTACGAAAAAGAAAAGGAAACAATAAAAACAATCGCGGTTAATAACGGCTAAGAGGTAAATAACATTTCAAAAAGTATAAAAAGTAAGAAATATAAAAATAAAATCAATTTAATATATCCGGTACACAATAATAAACTAGAAAAATTTGCGTCTCTGGAATCTCTCGGTCGAATATCCGTAAAAATTGCAAAAGAAATTAAAAAATGTGGTTTAAATATAGCCTTTAAAACCAATAATAATTTAGGAACAAGCCTAAATAACTCAAAAAGTAAAAATCCCAAACTTAATAATAGTGGCATATATGAATTAAAATGTGACCACGCCGACTGCAATGCTACCTATATCGGGCAGACGGGAAGAGCTTTCTCAACTACATTCAAAGAACATATAAGATGTTATAACAATAAAAGCGCTTCTTCAAAATTCGCAGAACATCTTTTAGTAAATAATCACGTCCCGCTTGACAACAACAAACCTAAACCCTTACATATAGAAAGAAGGGGCCTAAGATTAAATTTACTTGAACAATTAGAAATTAACAAACGAACTAATGACCCTAATATAACATTAATTAATAAAGTAAGGAAAATTACATACTCACCGCTTCTCAGTATGTTCACAGTACCAAAACAATACAACACATTTAAAGAAATCACTCGTAACGCCCACGTTGGGCGTCAAAATGTAACATCTCCTGCTATTGTTCGACTTTATCTCAGTATTCGTGGGTGAATCTGATGGATGAAGAGCGGGAAGATTTGGATATAAAGAATGATACTGGAAATAAAACCCTATTCACATTTAAACATAGTATTTATTGGCTCTAAAAAACCCCGACAACATTTTAGAGAAAAGATAAGAGTAGAGAGGAGTATTACTAAATTAAACGGTTTAAATGATAAACGATGGCTCATGTGGACAGATTCTTCTCCTCAGCATCAGGCAAGGCCGCTCCAGTCCTGATGTTCACCGATTCCCAAAATCATCTTCAGCGAAGTCTATGACGATACTTCGTAAGCGCCATCCGCTACAGCGTCTCTCGTGGGGTTCAGTCAATAATATGTGAGGATGCTACCTTAGGTCCTGTTTGGTCGTCGATATAGCTACCGACTCTCGTGTCCGTTCATCCTCAGCAGGGATTTTCTCTAACGCACCAGGCACGCGCGGTTGGGGTTGATAACCTTACAATTTGGCCATCAGTAAACTAAAAACATACCCACTTCGGGTAGATTGGGTAGATGCACCCCGCCGTCAAACAGAAAAGAAAAAACTAACACATAATCACTCCCTTCAATCACGTCAAGCTCCACCGCCCGTGTCAGGTTATGTCCGACGCCATCTTGTCCCTCTTCCGTCGGATGTCTCCCATAGACATTTCCTCAAATCTCTTCCGTAGACAATAGAAGTGATGCCTTTATAAGCGGGGTCAGTATTTACGTTACACAATTAAGAAAACATTGTCAGTTAAATACGAGTAAAAACACATTATAAATGTGAAAACCTCACAGAATTCAGAATTTTAATTACATTCTAACTAAATCGGTTTTACCGATAATAAATCATTACCCATCCATCCAAATTTTTAAAGGCGTGGGGGTAAATTAAATCATATAAAGAAATCGTCGCAATGTGGATTAACCACAGTTTGAAAATGGCCTTAAACGCCGAAACAGCTGTCACAATAATAACAAATAAAAATACTTGCAGAACTTAATAATATTATTAAAATTGATTTACATTAAATTTAAATAAAAAAAGTATATAATAACAAAAAGTACGTTGAAATATAAACACATTGTTATAATAACTTTCAAACAAGAGCCACTGAGGCAAATAATTTTCTGTAGGGCCTTCGTCATCCTTGGGAATCTTGTGTTCCGGGTATTGAAAAGGAAAGGAAGGAGAAGACGTTTCTAAAGAATAAAGATTTGAGAGGTGGGAAGGAATCTGTGTGTTTATTATATGGGCCTATGAATTCATCATTACCAACTGCGGTGAAAGGCGATGGGTCGAAAGAGTCCGTCTGGAGAGATCGAGAGGTCTCCGATAACCGGCCTTTTCCGATCCGGCCAACAACGCAATTGTTTTTTTATAAATAAGGTTAGCATTCTTTTTAACTAGTGCAACAACTTACGGCGAACGCCATAATATGCAATGCAACTTACTGGCTGTCTGAGTACTCTCTGCATACAGCAAACATTCCTTCTTCACATCTGGGAGGTCGACATCTATATCCGCGTATGGAATTTCACCGTCACCTTCTTCGTAGGGTCCTGGTTCCGTCTTAATGGAAACGCTCTCCGGGTTTAGTAGGTCCATGGCTCTACTGTGGTAGTATTATGGTAATTGGTCGAAGCCCATAAAATATATCTGAAACAAAACATTGGTATTCTAAATTATAATAAAATCTTGTCTTAAAAAACTTTAGTTTATCAATTAATAAATATTCGACAAGTCAAACATTTTTCACCAATAAAATGAAGACATAATTTGTCTCGACGCCACCTAGTGAGGGATTTAGCCGTTACAAGCCTTACTCATACAAATAAAGTTGGTTGTTTACAGGTGAAATATAATTAAAAAAAACCGTAATTATTGAATGAAACACTAGTATATACTGATTAACTTGGCGGGTTTTCGATAAGCCGACGTAGCTCAATGGTAGAGCATCTGACCGGATATTAGAAGGGTGTGGGTTCGAGTCCTGCCGGCGACATTTATCTTTGCTCGGAAGGTTTTTTCAATTTGGATGAGTGTTTCACGCTAATAATTATTGTTTATAAAAATAATTAATAGCCTGAAAAACTTATCCAAATTGAAAAAAACCTTTCCGAGCAAAGAAAAATCAGAAGGGTGCAGGTTCGAGTCCTGTCGGCGACATTTATCTTTGCTCGGAAAGGTTTTTTTCAATTTGGATAAGTGTTTCAGGCTAATTTCAGGCTAAAAAAAATTAAATTCACCATAGAAATAGGACAAAATTTTAACATAAACTTCTTAGACTTAAATATTTCTATTGTTAATAATAAATTTGAATTTAATATATATCGTAAAGATACTTATACAGATATTATTATACATAATACTTCTAATCATCCATTTTCTCAAAAATTATCAGCTTTTCATTCTATGCTTAGTAGATTAGTTAATATACCATTATCAAATAATAATTTTAACAAAGAATTAAATATAATTAAACAGATTGCAATAAATAATGGTTATAGTACTAAATTAATAAACAATATGTTAAACAAAAAGCTTAAGAAAAAATTTATTAAATCTTATGTATATCCACAAATAACTGATGTTAATAACCAATGGAGAAAAATATTATTTTTAAATAACAATACCGCAAATTTAATAATTAAAAACTTGCCAAATACTATCCAACCAGCTTTTTATACCAATAATAAATTAAAAAAATACATTTTAAATAACAAAGATAAAGGTAATATTTTGAATAAATCAGGAGTATATAAATTGATTTGTAATGATTGCAACTATTTTTACATCGGAAAGACTTGTAGAAATTTCAGTATTAGGGTTAAGGAACACCTAAGATGTTTAAATAATAACAACTATTCTGAATTTGCAAATCATATTTTAGAAACCAATCATTCGTTTGATATAAATAAAGGTTTAAAAGTTTTACATACAAATACAACTGGTTTACAATTAGATAAATTTGAAATTTTAGAAATAAGAAAGTGTTAATAGCGAATTAAATTTAATAAATAATCAAATATTTTTTTAAAATAGCTATCTCTTAAATTTATTTTCATATTAATATTAATATTAATAATGATAATTTTTATTTATATTTCTAATTTAAATGTATTATTCAATGTTTTATAATTATTTTGTCATTAACATTTTTAATCTGTTACGTACCTACTTTAATTCATTTTTGTTTATGCTCATATTTTGTATATTCTTAAATTATGGTTTTAAATTTTTTATCATTTTTCTATACTTGAAATTATTTTTTAGTATTCATTTATTCCTGAAGATGATAGCATTGCTATCGAAACATGTAGAGAAATATTTATATATTTTAATTAAAGTGGTAAATACAAAGTATATTTTTAATTTATATAATAATTATTGTTTATAAAAATAATTGTTACCGTTTGCGCTATGCACAAAAATCTTGTCTTAAGTTTTTAAAAACTTTAGTTTATCAATTAATAAATATTTGACAAGTCAAAACAATTTTCACCAATAAAATATACACATAATTTGTCTCGACGCCATCTAATTGAGGGATTTAGCCGTTACAAGCCTTTCTCATACTAATAAAGTTGGTTGTTTACAGGTGAAAATATGATAAAAACAGTAATTATTGAATGGAACACTAGTATATATTGAATAACTTGGCGGGTTTGCGATAAGCCGACGTAGCTCAACGGTAGAGCATCTGACCGGACATCAGAAGGGTGCAGGTTCGAGTCCTGTCGGCGACATTTATCTTTGCTCGGAAAGGTTTTTTTCAATTTGGATAAGTGTTTCAGGCTAATAATTATTGTTTATAAAAATAATTGTTACCCTTTGCGCTATGCACAAAAATCTTGTCTTAAGTTTTTAAGAACTTTAGTTTATCAATTAATAAGATTTTTTAATTTCTTCAATAGACGTAAACTTACTTTATGGTGCCATTTAGAATAATTAAATATTTTATGTAAACCACAAAATATGTAAATAATAATAATATAATGCGTAAATTATTGGTTTACAAACAACATTTCTTTTCATTTTAATATTCTGTCAACACAATAAATCGCGTTGAAAACAAATAATAGGAAATCTGATTTATAAATCGGGATGCATATTTGCATATATGTATATCAGGACAGGATTGAATTAAAGCCGATATGGGGTAGTTTTTAAGACACAATATAGTATACTACAACTTGACCTGCGAGGTCACTGGAAGCCGCAACAGATAAAATTTGCATAAAAACAGGAATGAAACGTACTGGGAAAAAAAATTGATTACCATCTTCATTCGCGATGTTACCTTCGGTCGCAACACGTTCAATCTTCTAACTCCATTCTAAGCGTTGCGATAAGTTAGAATATTTGCATGAAGCTCGTTTGATTTGAAATGTTCTACAGCGGAACAAAAAGCGAGTTTTAATATTATTCAAATCCTTATATTGTGGACAACTCATGTACGAGGAGCAAGCGTAGTGCACTTGGGAAGTATGTTTACAGGGGAGGGAAAGGCTGATAAGGAGATTGTCGAATCCAACCGCACGTCGGGAGTTACCCACAACTGTCAGCACAATTCAATGCTTTATATAATATTTTAGATAATTTACATAGGAATTATACAAAAGGAATATCAATACGATGTCGTTAAAGCACTCCAACATCACACTTGTCTCACTAATAGCGTAGGTATGTGTTATTTGTTAAAGTGAATGTATAATGTTTGAATTATTATAAACGTAATTTTTAAGGAAAAATGACAAGAACCACTTAAATTTAAGAGATTAGCAACCCCGGGGAACCGGCTCAAGTCAATTGGTGAATTTAAAAAAATTAAAAATGAATTTCCAAGAATTTTTCCACAGGCCACCCTCCTTTATATATTTGACCTTATTGATTGCAATCAATGACGAAGATAACAATGAAAGAAATGTGTTAACTCTATAAGAAAACAGTGAAACAGTAGGTAAATCAGACCCTCCTCACAGCATCCCAAATACGACTAAAGCCTTGAGGGAAGTTATGTCCTTCAGGGTCTCTTGAGTGGAGAAAAAAGGTGATTTCTTGTTTCAAAAAGAAAATAACTTAGTCAATACATTTGCTAGTTAGTTTAAAATAATTATCGGCTAAAACATGATTTTTTTGTAAAGAAGGACATCGGTTAATTATTCTTTAATACAGATTTAAAAATAACATTAAAGGAGTATTTAGAAGTCGGTATGTTGTGACAAACCATCAAAAATAACATGAACATAACCTCAAAACACAAACATGAATGGTTTGATAGGAAAACGTGGCTATACATTCTTAAATTATATAACAATCAGCAAAAGGCATTAATAAAAGTATGACTGGTAATCAGAAATGGTAAAACACTAATCTACTCACATTCAGGGAGAATAATGAGGAACATTGTCAGCGGCAGCGTGTAAAAAACGTCAGATGAATTTTACCATAGACAACGTGCGACTGGGCTTAATGAGCCCTCTACATAATGGCCGTTGATGGGCCATCAGCTGGCCGATGCGATGGCTTGGCGATTGCCGGCGAGTCATTACTCGATGGTGACTTTCGGTTCTACTTTCAACGTGCTTCCGGATGGACATGCCGCTGCGGTAATGTATTTGGTTAAAAAACGAGATGATTAGTTATTAGTATATAAGGCAAATGATACGTAAATTTAATTTTATCATATTATGTGATACCTAATATCATAAAAATAATTTCGGATGTTCATTAAATGTAATATATTTTTATAATCTGTTGTTATTGTTTTTCCTCTCTTCGAATAACTCTAGCCCAATGAAAATACGGTATAAATGCAGGCAGAATTATTTAAAAATACTTATTTACTTATTTTAAATACAATATTCGAAGAGCCACAATTTACAAAAATTCCTATTCAGCTTTTATTTTTTGTATTTGGGACTTCATATACATTAATCAAAGGAATAATTCGATGAATTTTATAATTTCATCACATTTCCAAACTACTGCAACTACGTTGAAAAACGTTTCGAAGGTACGTAAGTATTACTACACCCACCCATATTATTACCCACTGCATGACTCATGGCGAACTGTTCAGTGTCCGCTTGAACGTGCTCTGGACGTGATGTCCTAGTTAGTAATAATTACGTAGCTTCGAAATATTTTTCAACGTAATTTCAGTAGTTTGGAAATGTGATGAAACTATAAAATTAGAGCTAGGGTTTAAGCCTAAGAAATGGGATAAGGAATCTTTTTTCAAAAGTACCAAAATAGCACCCCTGGTTTTATTCAAAATTCCGTCTTGTTCAGTGTAACATTGTAAAAATACGACTATCAGAGTGAATATCAATTCAAATGAAATAGCTTTTAACCAGTACGTACAAAATGAGAAGACGAAATTTATTTTTAATGGTGTTTTCAATGTTTTTATTGACGTTCGCTCTGGTAATAGATTTCGTCAGGACAAATCATTGGAAGCGGTCAAAGATGACTATCACAGCAATACGTTTACATGAAGACTATCGGTTTTCATAATTATTTACCGTTAATTTTTTTATTATTTTATTGAGAATTAAGTTTTGCATATTTACTGCCGGTAGCAGAAAAAAATGCAAAGTCTTTTTATTCTTGTTACGTATTTATTATTTATGTGTTTACTTTGTAGAACTGCATTTTATTAAATCTTTTATTGTTAGTGTACAAAAATAATTATTATCTTATTCGATAATATTTTACAATAATCAGAAATAAATAGTTAATTATTAAGAGGGGGTAAGAATTTAGGCAGGTTTTAGCCGTATTTGGTGACCAAGATGGATACCATAGGCCCTCAAGCTCCGCTCGGTTGGATCTTGTGATTTTCAAGCCATTTATTAATTAATTGTTGATGTCTCAAAGACGCAATCATGTGTCGTCCGAATCTGATTACGTCTAAAGGGAATCGAAATTACAATCTAGTCTCCTTTAATGGAAGCAATCTTCCCAACAATCCCCCAATGATATGCTTCGTGTAACCTTAAGCGACAAGCTCAAGTATGAGGGCTCCATCGAAGCCAGAGTCAAGTTAGCCTCTCAGAAGCTGGGCGTACTGTGCAGAGACCGCAGATACTTTAAAAGTACACAACTGGTGACCCTGTACAAATCGCAAGTGCGATCCACTGTAGAATTTGACAGTCACCTCTGGTCGGGAGCCCCAAAATATCTGGAAAAACCCTTGACGCAACAAAAAACTAAAATACTTTAAGAACTTAATAATATCTTTATTAATTTATTAATCGTGGTTTTAAATTTGAATACGATTTTTTTATATCTTGTTTTATTAGGTAAAATGACAAGAAAGAAATCTACAGTGGTTTTTTTTTTTGGTTTACCGCTCAATACATGTGTACTCCTCAGATGTGGTTCTGGACACCTGTCTGCACAAAACTGTAAATATAGGGCGCTGGATCCAAACACGCTCAATCTCTTCTGGGGGTGGCTCATAGGGGTGCCACTTTTCTGGCCTCTCGCACACGGTGCTAAAGTGAGAGCACTGTATGACGTTGTACTCTGCCTGATCCTAGTCCTGGCGACCCCAAGCAGGCCGGCTATTCCTGAGTAGGTAGCTCCCAGGACTCTTGGGTGACGCAGCAGATGTGGAGGGTTTCAGGGAAGGTGAAGGTAAGAGAAGTAAAACACTTGTTCGGCCCTTGGTAGACAACTGACTCTATGTAGCAGTTGTTTCGTTATTTATTTAGAAATATTTTACATCTGTTCCACGATTAGGTGTTATTACTCTTAATGGGGGCAATCATTTTTCAGGAATGAAAAGCCTGTAAAACAAATCAACAAAACTATAATCCAGTGAATCGATTAAAACTGATTGCAAATATCACATGTGTACAGTGATATGAACTTTATGAAAGAAAAATCATCTAAGGAATGTGTAAAAAGATGAAAAACAAAACTATAACGCATTAACTCGATTATATTAATGCGAATCTTGCACATGTACATATTGATAAGATCCCCTTATGAAGCTGAGTAATCGTTTCATCTCAGTAGTATCAACATCTCAAAAAATGTAGAGTGAAAATACGTCACGTTTTCACTATGAGTCAGCATGTGCCTTTCGGTGTCGTGTAACAATCTGTTAATTCGAAATAATGATAACATCACCACGCAACACGATAAACGTGATGTTTTTTTTTAAAGAAAAATATGAGTTCTATATTTTTAAATTTTACATAGGCTTAGCATTTATCAAAATCAAAGTAGAAATATAATCCTCTTCTTACTGTCCTACGTACGTTTTACAAAATATTTTTAAATATTGAATATCCTCAAAAATTCCTTTGAACTATTTCTTCAACATGCGAGAACAAAACATACAGGGTGCAGTTTTAAGTTTTTTTATAAACACTAACCTTAATGCTTTTTAAATGCGGATTAAAAAAGATTGGTAAAGTTTTAAAAAAAAAGCTCGTGGGAGAAGATGGCAATTATTTTTGTCCAATTTTTAAAAGAATTTTGTTAATTTTAACCACCAATTAATTCAGAAAGTTCGGCTTATAAGACAATTATTTGTCGGTCAAGTGCTGCTAATAATACTCTTTGCGGTGCGAATTCCAAGTTTTTTTTTTTTTCAATACGACAGAAATCAGTAATTCATTTTAAATTTGGGCGTAAACATGCCGTTATTTTAAACCGTTATTTTCAGTTACAGATAGTACATTTGTCAGACCGTTCATGGGAGTTGGTGGTGTGGTGGTCAGAATAGTTGCTCACCAGAATTCAAGCCTCTGCCATTTCAGTGTTGTTATACTTTTTTTTACTTATTTGACGTAGGATGTATTTGTAGAAGGTGAGGTGTTTGCAAAAGATCGTTTTTAGGTAAAATACAATAATATTTTAATACTTTTTTTTTAAATAAATATCAATTTGAGGCATCCGTCCTTGTATCAACTGGACAGTACTTGTATTTTACTTGTTTGGACAGTACTTGCATTTTAGAAAATGACGCTCGGCACTCAACATCTAGAGGTCGCGAGTTCGTGCCGAGGTACGGATTTTATTTTTCATCTTTAATTCAATGTACAGTAAGTTTATTGAAAATATGTATATTCGTATTAATTTTTCTTTTAACTATGGCGGTTTATTTTTCGCCGTTTTTATTTTTCGTTCTTATTGTGTTTCGTAGAACGACATTTTAATTTATTAAATATTATAGAAAATAAATTTAATGATGCTATTAAGTTCTGCAAGCACTTTAGTTTTTGGTAACAAATTATTATAAGCAATAATTATTAACCTGAAAAATCATACAAATTGAATAATCTTCCGAGAAAAAACACATGCTGCGACGGGACTCGAACCCGCGACCTTTCGTTTACCGGACAAGTGCTCTACCACTGAGCTACGGCAGGTTATTCATTACCCGCCAAACTAGTCAATTTGTACTAGTTCTTCAGGCTACAATCATTGCTTATTACATTTTTTCTCACTAGAAACAACCATCTTTATTTTTGTGGGAAAGGCATTGTAAGTACTAACTCTCTCACTAGGTGGCGTCGAGATTTTATTAAATGTACATTTTTATTTGTAACAATATTTTTTACTTGCAAGATATTATTATTTTAAATGATAAACTAATGTTTATAAGACAAGATTTTATTATGCATAGCACAAATGGTAACAATTTATTATAAGCAATAATTATTAACATGTAAAATCATACAAATTCAATAATCTTCCGAGAAAAAATGCATGCTGCCGACGGGACTCAAACCCGCGTTTAACTTTAGTTTTTGTTTTTGTGACAGCTATTTCGGCGTTCAAAACCGTTTGTTCAAGACAGTTTGAAAATAGCTCTGAACGCAACAGCTGTCACAATAATTAAAACTAAAATGCTTGCAGATTTCAATAACATTAAATTTATTTTCTACAATTTAAAATAAAATACAATAGAGTTCTACGAAGCACAATAAGTACGTAACATAAGAACGGCCATAGTTAAAATAAATCCGTCTTTTATCGAGCGAACGCAACGCTACTTCAACCTACAAGGTTCCATTTGCCATTTGCATGAAGCTGAGATATTGAAGTTCATACTTTGTTTTCCGAATAAACACATATTTATTTTCTTAAATTTAAAATAAAATAAAATGGAGTTCTACTAAACACAATAAGTGCGTAACATGAAAAAGGCCATAAGAAAAATAAATCCATCTTTTGTCAAGCGAACGCAGCGCCACGGCGATTATACGAAACCACTCTCGTTCCCTCCGACCAACAAGGTTCCATTTGCCATTTGAATGAACCTGAGATATCGAACTTCATAATTGTTTTCCGAAGAAATACATATACATTTATATTTATAAAAAAAAACATAGGAAAGGACAAGGATCGAACCCTGATCTACCGATAGGAAGGCAACTCTGCTGACCATTACACCACCAATGGTGGTACTAGCGTGCGCATGCGTGCCATGTGGGAAAAATAAATTTGAGTTTTAAAATACGACCTGGGTACATACATACAACATACCGAAAAATCAGTCAAAACTATTTTTTATTTATAATCCCAGATTTATCACTTTTTTTTATATATAAATGGTTATTTCTTACAAAAATTTGGTTTTCGCAAACACCTTGCCTCCTATAATAACATCATACGTCAAATAAGTTTTAAATAAAAATGTATAAAAAAAAAAAAACAATTAAAAAGAGAGAACCGAAAAAGAAACAATTAAAAAGAGAGAGAACTAAACCCTGATCCACCGAACGGAAAGCAACTATTCCGACCGTTACACCGCCTACTCTTATAAAGAGGGCGATAAATTTAGTATCCATAAATGAAAAAAGCAGTTACGTGTTTTTGATATTCGAATATTACGCGTGTGTGGGTAATTTAAATTAATATAGCTAAGAGATGACGTAAAGGCAGTTTTGTGTTAAATTTCACAAAGGAGGTACATTACTCGTTAATGTCAGCAGGAATATGTACAGCTGGAACATGAATAGGGTTTTCCACTCCCATGAGTAATGTGACGCTTTAAATATGCCTTTAGTGAACGTGAACAGTTGTAGTCGGAATATGAAGAGGGTTTTTTTTCTCGTCCGTGAGTCACCATATGCGCCTCCAAATTTCCCTTCAGTGAATATGAATAGTCAGTAGTAAGAGGAAAAAGCTTTTAATCCGCTGTGAGTCAACATGTGTCTCGTTAAATGGGACTTTCGAGAATATGAACAGTTGCAAACGGGACACAAAAAAGTTTTTTCTCCGTTGTGAACCAGCATATGTTTCTTCAAACTTCCCTTTAGAGAACATGAATCCGTGCAGTCGGAACATGAAAATGGTTTTTCTCCGCTGTGAGTCAACATGTGACTCGTCAAATGTGACTTTCGAGAAAATGAAGCAGCACAGTCGGAAAATGAAAAAGGTTTTTCTCCGTTGTGAACCAGCATATGTTTCTTCAAACTTCCCTTTAGAGAACATGAATACGTGCAGTCGGAACATGAAAATGGTTTTTCTCCGCTGTGAGTCAACATGTGACTCGTCAAATGTGACTTTCGAGAAAATGAAGCAGCACAGTCGGAACATGAAAAAGGTTTTTCTCCGTTGTGAACCAGAATATGTTTCTTCAAACTTCCCTTTAAAGAACATGAATAGTGCAGTCGGAACATTAAAATGGTTTTTCTCTGCTGTGAGACAACATGTGACTCGTCAAATGTGACTTTTGAGAAAATGAAGCAGCACAGTCGGAACATGAAAAAGGTTTTTCTGCGCTGTGAACCGGCATATGTTTCTTCAAACTTCCCTTTAGAGAACATGTATAAGTGCAGTCGGAACATGAAAAAGGTTTTTCTCCGCTGTGAATAATCATATGGTTTTTTAAATATCCCTTTCGAGAACATACATAATTGCAGTCGGTACACGAAAAGGGTTTTTCTACGCTGTGAACCAGCATATGTTTCTTCAAACTTCCCTTTCGAGAACATGAAAAAGTGCAGTAGGAACATGAAAAAGGTTTTTCTCCGCTATGAATAATCATATGGTTTTTTAAACATCCCTTTCGAGAACATACATAATTGCAATCGGTACACGAAAAAGGTTTTTCTACGCTGTGAACCAGCATATGTGTCTTCAAACTTCCCTTTAGAGAACATGAATAAGTGCAGTCGGAACATGAAAATGGTTTTTCTCTGCTGTGAGACAACATGTGACTCGTCAAATGTGACTTTTGAGAAAATGAAGCAGCACAGTCGGAACATAAAAAAGGTTTTTCTCCGTTGTGAACCAGCATATGTTTTTTCAACCTTCCCTTTAGAGAACATGAATAGTGCAGTCGGAACATGAAAAAGGTTTTTCTCCGCTATGAATAATCATATGGTTTTTTAAATATACCTTTCGAGAACATACATAATTGCAGTCGGTACACGAAAAGGGTTTTTCTACGCTGTGAACCAGCATATGTTTCGTCAAACTTCCCTTTAGAGAACATGAATAAGTGCAGTCGGAACATGAAAATGGTTTTTCTCCGCTGTGAGTAAACAAGTGACTCGTCAAAGTTGACTTCAGAGAAAATAAAGCAGCACACTCGGGACATGAAAAAGGTTTTTCTACGCTGTGAACCAGCATATGTGTCTTTAAATCTGCCTTTCGAGAACATGAATAAGTGCAGTCGGAACATGAAAATGGTTTTTCTCCAGTATGGGTACGCAGGTGCAAATCTAACAACGACTTCCATGAAAAAGAGTAGTTACAATAGGAACAAGAGTAAGGTTTTACGGCAGGAAGCGTCTTTAGGTTCGTCAATAAGTCTGAAAAAGATTACGGAAAAAGCATCATTAGTGGAAACACAGTGAAAACAGCAAAAATTTTGCAAGTACGATTTGTTAATCTTAACAAACAAAATCTGTTTTACCTACTTTCTGATTGTTCCAAGCATTCTTTTTTAACATCCTGCAGGTCTATGTCTATTTCCGCATAGGTAATACCCCCTCCATCGTCTTCTCGGGGTCCTGGTTCCACCTTGATGGGAACAGTGGCCACATTAATGCTACCTGGAATAACAAAACAACAATAAGTACTATTAATTGTTTTTGTGTTTAATTCGTAGAACTCCATTTAATTTATTTTTTTAAATTTAATGTAAAACAAATTTAATAATGTTATTATTAAGTTCTGCAAGTATTTTTAGTTGTTATTATTGTGACAATATGTAGACGATATCCTCATATGTTGGATGGGCACCAACCAACAGTTGGATATCTTCACTAATTACATCTTACAATTGATAGAAGTAATAAAAGACATACATTCTAAATATTTAGAAAACCAACCATTACAGATACAACTCAAGTCATCCTTGGTCTCACAAATTATCAGCTTACCATTCAATGGTACATAGACTCGTTAATATTCCTCTAGATAAAATAGCGTACGAAAAAGAAAAGGAAACAACAAAAACAATCGCGGTTAATAACGGCTAAGAGGTAAATAACATTTCAAAAAGTATAAAAAGTAAGAAATATAAAAATAAAATCAATTTAATATATCCAGTACACAATAGTAAACTAGAAACATTTGCATGTCTGGAATTTTTCGGTCCAATATCCGTAAAAATTGCAAAAGAAAATAAAAAAAATGTGGTTTAAATATAGCCTTTAAAACCAATAATAATTTAGGAACAAGCCTAAAAAACCAAAAAGTAAAAATCCCATACTTAAAAATAGTGGCATATATGAATTAAAATGTGACCACGCCGACTGCAATGCTACCTATATCGGGCAGACGGGAAGAGCTTTCTCAACTAGATTTAAAGAATATGTAAGATGTTATAACAATAAAAGCGCTTCTTCAAAATTCGCAGAACATCTTTAAGTAAATAATCACGTCCCGCTTGACAACAACAAACCTAAACCCTTACATAAAGAAAGAAGGGGCCTAAGATTAAATTAAACTTGAACAATTAGAAATTAACAAACGAACTAATGACCCTAATATAACATTAATTAATAAAGCAAGGAAAATTACATACTCACCGCTTCTCAGTATGTTCACACTACCAAAACAATACAACACATTTAAATAAATCAATTAAGAAAACATTGTCAGTTAAATAGGAGTAAAAACACATTATAAATGTGAAAACCTCACAGAATACAGATTTTTAATTACTTTCTAACTAAATCGGTTTTACCGATAATAAATCATTACCCATCCATCCAAATTTTTAAAGGCGTGGGGTAAATCAAATCATACAAATAAATCGTCGCAAAGTGGATTAACAACAGTTTGAAAATGGCCTTAAACGCCGAAACAGCTGTCACAATAATAACAAATAAAAATACATGCAGAACTTAATAATAACATTATTAAATTTGATTTACATTAAATTTAAAAATAAAAAAAAACAATAAGTACGTTGATGTATAGACACATTGTTACAATAACTTTCAAACAAGAGCCACTGAGGCAAATAATTTTCTGTAGGGCCTTCGTCATCCTTGGGAATCTTGTGTTCCGGGTATTGAAAAGGAAAGGAAGGAGTAGACGTTTCTAAAGAATAAAGATTTGAGAGATGGGAAGGAATCTGTGTGTCTATCATGTGGGTCTATGAATTCATCATTACCAACTGCGGTGGAAGGCGATGGGTCGAAAGAGTCCGTCTGGAAAGGTCGAGAGGTCTCCGATAACCGGCCTTTTCCGATCCGGCCAACAACGCAATTTTTTATAAATAAGGTTAGCATTCTTTTTAACTAGTGCAACAACTTACGGCACACGCCATAATATGCAATGCAACTTACTGGCTGTCTGAGTACTCTCTGCATACAGCAAACATTCCTTCTTCACATCTGGGAGGTCGACATCTATATCCGCGTATGGAATTTCACCGTCACCTTCTTCGTAGGGTCCTGGTTCCGTCTTAATGGAAACGCTCTCCGGGTTTAGTAGGTCCATGGCTCTACTGTGGTAGTATTATGGTAATTGGTCGAAGCCCATAAAATATATCTGAAACAAAACATTGGTATTCTAAATTATAATAAAATCTTGTCTTAAAAAACTTAAGTTTATCAATTAATAAATATTCGACAAGTCAAACATTTTTCACCAATAAAATGAAGACATAATTTGTCTCGACACCACCTAGTGAGGGATTTAGCCGTTACAAGCCTTCCTCATACAAATAAAGTTGGTTGTTTACAGGTGAAATATAATTTTTAAAAAAACCGTAATTATTGAATGAAACACTAGTATATATTGATTAACTTGGCGGGTTTGCGATAAGCCGACGTAGCTCAATGGTAGAGCATCTGACCGATATTAGAAGGGTGTGGGTTCGAGTCCTGCCGGCGACATTTATCTTTGCTCGAAAGGTTTTTTTCAATTTGGATGAGTGTTTCAGGCTAATAATTATTGTTTATAAAAATAATTGTTACCCTTTGCGCTATGCACAAAAATCTTGTCTTAAAAACTTTAGTTTATCAATTAATAAATATTCGACAAGTCAAACATTTTTCACCAATAAAATGAAGACATAATTTGTCTCGACGCCACCTAGTGAGGGATTTAGCCGTTACAAGCCTTCCTCATACAAATAAAGTTGGTTGTTTACAGGTGAAATATAATTAAAAACCGTAATTATTGAATGAAACACTAGTATATATTGATTAACTTGGCGGGTTTGCGATAAGCCGACGTAGCTCAACGGTAGAGCATCTGACCGGATATCAGAAGGGTGCAGGTTCGAGTCCTGTCGGCGACATTTATCTTTGCTCGGAAGGTTTTTTCAATTTGGATGAGTGTTTCAGGCTAATAATTATTGTTTATAAAAATAATTGTTACCCTTTGCGCTATGCACAAAAATCTTGTCTTAAAAAACTTTAGTTTATCAATTAATAAATATTCGACAAGTCAAACATTTTTCACCAATAAAATGAAGACATAATTTGTCTCGACGCCACCTATTGAGGGATTTAGCCGTTACAAGCCTTCCTCATACTAATAAAGTTGGTTGTTTACAGGTGAAATATAATTTAAAAAAACCGTAATTATTGAATGAAACACTAGTATATATTGATTAACTTGGCGGGTTTGCGATAAGCCGACGTAGCTCAATGGTAGAGCATCTGACCGATATTAGAAGGGTGTGGGTTCGAGTCCTGCCGGCGACATTTATCTTTGCTCGGAAGGTTTTTTCAATTTGGATGAGTGTTTTCAGATTAATAATTGTGTTTATAAAATAATTATTAGCCTGAAACTATCCAAGAAAAACCCGAGAAGATAAAACAAAGGAACCTACACTGCTGTTTGCTCGGAAGGTTTTCAATTTGGATAAGTGTTTCAGGCTAATTATTGATTAATTGATAAACTAAAGTTCTTAAAAACTTAAGACAAGATTTGTGTGCATATCGCAAATGGTAACAATTATTATTTTTATAAACAATAATTATTAGCCAGAAACACTCATCCAAATTGAAAAAAACCTTTCCGAGCAAAGATAAATGTCGCCGACGGGACTCGAACCCGCATAACAATTGTTTATAAAAATAATTGTTACCCTTTGCGCTATGCACAAAAATCTTGTCTTAAGTTTTTAAGAACTTTAGTTTATCAATTAATAAATATTTGACAAGTCAAAACAATTTTCACCAATAAAATGTAGACATAATTTGTCTCGACGCCACCTAGTGAGGGATTTAGCCGTTACAAGCCTTCCTCATACAAATAAAGTTGGTTGTTTACAGGTGAAAATATAATAAAAAAAGTAATTATTGAATGGAACACTAGTATATATTGATTAACTTGGCGGGTTTGCGATAAGCCGACGTAGCTCAACGGTAGAGCATCTGACCGGACATCAGAAGGGTGCAGGTTCGAGTCCTGTCGGCGACATTTATCTTTGCTCGGAAAGGTTTTTTTCAATTTGGATTAGTGTTTCAGGCTAATAATTATTGTTTATAAAAATAATTGTTACCCTTTGCGCTATGCACAAAAATCTTGTCTTAAGTTTTTAAGAACTTTAGTTAATCAATTAATAAGATTTTTTAATTTCTTCAATAGACGTAAACTTACTTTATGGTGCCATTTAGAATAATTAAATATTTTATGTAAACCACAAAATATGTAAATAATAATAATATAATGCGTAAATTATTGGTTTACAAACAACATTTCTTTTCATTTTAATATTCTGTCAACACAATAAATCGCGTTGAAAACAAATAATAGGAAATCTGATTTATAAATCGGGATGCATATTTGCATATATGTATATCAGGACAGGATTGAATTAAAGCCGATATGGGGTAGTTTTTAAGACACAATATAGTATACTACAACTTGACCTGCGAGGTCACTGGAAGCCGCAACAGATAAAATTTGCATAAAAACAGGAATGAAACGTACTGGGAAAAAAAATTGATTACCATCTTCATTCGCGATGTTACCTTCGGTCGCAACACGTTCAATCTTCTAACTCCATTCTAAGCGTTGCGATAAGTTAGAATATTTGCATGAAGCTCGTTTGATTTGAAATGTTCTACAGCGGAACAAAAAGCGAGTTTTAATATTATTCAAATCCTTATATTGTGGACAACTCATGTACGAGGAGCAAGCGTAGTGCACTTGGGAAGTATGTTTACAGGGGAGGGAAAGGCTGATAAGGAGATTGTCGAATCCAACCGCACGTCGGGAGTTACCCACAACTGTCAGCACAATTCAATGCTTTATATAATATTTTAGATAATTTACATAGGAATTATACAAAAGGAATATCAATACGATGTCGTTAAAGCACTCCAACATCACACTTGTCTCACTAATAGCGTAGGAATGTGTTATTTATTAAAGTGAATGTATAATGTTTGAATTATTATAAACGTAATTTTTAAGGAAAAATGACAAGAACCACTTAAATTTAAGAGATTAGCAACCCCGGGGAACCGGCTCAAGTCAATTGGTGAATTTAAAAAAATTAAAAATGAATTTCCAAGAATTTTTCCACAGGCCACCCTCCTTTATATATTTGACCTTATTGATTGCAATCAATGACGAAGATAACAATGAAAGAAATATGTTAACTCTATAAAGAAAACAGCGAAACACTAAGTAAATCAGACCCTCCTCACAGCATCCCAAATACGAGAAAAGCTTTGAGGGAAATTATTTCCCTCAGGGTCTCTTGTATGGAGAAAAAAAGTGATTTCTTGTTTCAAAAAGAAAATAACTTAGTCAATACATTTGCTATTTAGTTTAAAATAATTATTGGCTAAAACATGATTTTTTTGTAAAGAAGGACATCGGTTAATTATTCTTTAATACAGATTTAAAAATAACATTAAAGGAGTATTTAGAAGTCGGTATGTTGTGACAAACCATCAAAAATAACATGAACATAACCTCAAAACACAAACATGAATGGTTTGATAGGAAAACGTGGCTATACATTCTTAAATTATATAACAATCAGCAAAAGGCATTAATAAAAGTATGACTGGTAATCAGAAATGGTAAAACACTAATCTACTCACATTCAGGGAGAATAATGAGGAACATTGTCAGCGGCAGCGTGTAAAAAACGTCAGATGAATTTTACCATAGACAACGTGCGACTGGGCTTAATGAGTCCTCTACATAGGCCGTTGATCAGCCGGCCGATGCGATGGCTTGGCGATTGCCGGCGAGTCATTACTCGATGGTGACTTTCGGTTCTACTTTCAACGTGCTTCCGGATGGACATGCCGCTGCGGTAATGTATTTGGTTAAAAAACGAGATGATTAGTTATTAGTATATAAGGCAAATGATACGTAAATTTAATTTTATCATATTATGTGATACCTAATATCATAAAAATAATTTCGGATGTTCATTAAATGTAATATATTTTTATAATCTGTTGTTATTGTTTTTCCTCTCTTCGAATAACTCTAGCCCAATGAAAATACGGTATAAATGCAGGCAGAATTATTTAAAAATACTTATTTACTTATTTTAAATACAATATTCGAAGAGCCACAATTTACAAAAATTCCTATTCAGCTTTTATTTTTTGTATTTGGGACTTCATATACATTAATCAAAGGAATAATTCGATGAATTTTATAGTTTCATCACATTTCCAAACTACTGCAATTACGTTGAAAAATGTTTCGAAGGTACGTAAGTATTACTACACCCACCCATATTATTACCCACTGCACGACTCATGGCGAACTGTTCAGTGTCCGCTTGAACGTGCTCTGGACGTGATGTCCTAGTTAGTAATAATTACGTAGCTTCGAAATATTTTTCAACATAATTTCAGTAGTTTGGAAATGTGATGAAACTATAAAATTAGAGCTAGGGTTTAAGCCTAAGAAATGGGATAAGGAATCTTTTTTCAAAAGTACCAAAATAGCACCCCTGGTTTTATTCAAAATTCCATCTTGTTCAGTGTAACATTGTAAAAATACGACCAGCAGACTGAATATCAATACAAATGAAATAGCTTTTAACCAGTACGTACAAAAAGAGAAAACGAAATTTATTTTTAATGATTTTTTCAATGTTTTTATTGACGTTCGCTCTGGTAATAGATTTCATCAGGACAAATCATTGGAAGCGGTCAAAGATGACTATCACAGCAATACGTTTACATGAAGACTATCGGTTTTCATAATTATTTACCGTTAATTTTTTTATTATTTTATTGAGAATTAAGTTTTGCATATTTACTGCGGGTAGCAGAAAAAAATTTAAAGTCTTTTTATTCTTGTTACGTATTTATTATTTATGTGTTTACTTTGTAGAACTGCATTTTATTAAATCTTTTATTGTTATTGTACAAAAATAATCATTATCTTATTCAATAATGTTTTTACAATAATCAGAAATAAATAGGGGTAAGAATTTAGGCAGGTTTTAGCCGTATTTGGTGACCAAGATGGATACCATAGGCCCTCAAGCTCCGCTCGGTTGGATCTTGTGATTTTCAAGCCATTTATTAATTAATTGTTGATGTCTCAAAGACGCAATCATGTGTCGTCCGAATCTGATTACGTCTAAAGGGAATCGAAATTACAATCTAGTCTCCTTTAATGGAAGCAATCTTCCCAACAATCCCCCAATGATATGCTTGGTGTAACCTTAAGCGACCAGCTCAAGTATGAGGGCTCCATCGAAGCCAGAGACGAGTTAGCCTCTCAGAAGCTGGGCGTACTGTGCAGCGCCCGCAGAAACTTTAAAAGTACACAACTGGTGACCCTGTATAAATCGCAAGTGCGATCCACTGTAGAATTTGACAGCCACCTCTGGTTATTTACAATGCCGACTATGAAAAGTTTCAATGTTTACTGTTAATTATATTAGGTGGGTACTAACCGGCTAGCTTCGCTGTGTAAATTGGGTATGCAACTGAACCATTCATGGATATGACTTTCCGAAGAGATTTAAGTTTCGCTCTGTTTCATGTGGAGTCTTTAATCAATCTTAAATCGTATGGTAGTTTATTCCAGGCTTTAGAGCCCGACACGCCGAAAGCACGCTCACCAAACTTAGTGTCTGGTGTGCGCTTGGTTCCTTCAGCCTCCCGATAGCTGATGTCGCTGATATAAAAGTTGATTATCCTGAATTTGAATTTTCATGGGTGCACAATTCCGATAAGAAAGCCGGAGCCATCCCGTAAATTGATTTAAATACCATCCAACAAATTTTTGAGATGCTATTAAATATGGGAGTATTTGGATACGCGGGTAATAGGTCTTGTCAGAACGTTAAAAACAGATTGTAATTTGTTAATTTGATAGTTGGGGAAACTTGTATATATTCCGTTGCAGTAATCTAGACGTGAAACAACGTACGAATTAACTATCAATTTAGTCGCCTTTGTTGGCATGATACTCCGAAGTACCTTAATTTGCCTTATTTGGAAGAACCTCGTGCTTACAGTTCTGTTCAATTGAGTATTAAGTGAAAAATCAGCGATAATAGTTTTCTTTCCTCGCAATTATTTATTAAATAAAATTTCTCCCATCAGTTTCCCATTTCAAATTTGAATACAAAGAAGCATTATGTACAGAATGAGGTTATGACATGCAATTTAAAAAGTAAATATGTTTCAAATATTAGCATTAACGTAATTTTTTGAACTGGCTGACGCTACAAGATTTAATATAATAAAACTGTTAGCTTTTCGTCATTGTGTAGCAAGTTTTATTTCATAGAAGAAGGTGTTAATGACAATAATAATATTAAATGTTCCACACAGTACTTACTTGGCTTTTTATTTTAGCACCCGAAGAAAATCAATATGGTATTGAAAGTGTTAATACCACTTACTCCCTTTATAATAATGCACATAGAGACTTAAACTTTTGACGGCCTCCATGGTCGAGGGGTAAGGCTCTCGACTACGAATCCGAAGGTCGCGGGTTCAAATCCCGGCGTGCGCAAGTAATTTTATTTAATTAATTTGTGTTGTTTCACAATTAATTCATTTAAAAATAATATAGAGTATATTTGCGCACGTTCCAGAGTGGAAGATACTCTCAGTATCGCCCTGGTGAAAGACCACCATTCAGAATTGAACGTTGCTTAAAATGGCTTTTAGCCGTGTTTGGTGACCAGATCTGAATAGCCAGGTATTTCCCCACCTTCCTCTTTCCCTTCTCCTTCCCTCCCCAACACCTTCAGCCTCACAACATTCCCCAATTGAGAATGCCATAGTCTCACTGGCTCCAGACGGTTGGGA